>APFE030187905.1:102913-211213 GCA_000404065.3 Pinus taeda | reverse complement strand
TCAAATTTGTCTTCCAATCGTCCATCTTAGCTTCCACGCCCTTTATTTTAGATTCCATGCCATTTATTTTAGCTTCTGTTAGCTTTTGTGAGGCTGACATTTTTTGCACTTGGTCTTGTAATTTTGATATATCATGTAGCATTTCTTCCTCTTCTTCATGAGTCATGCTAGAGCTTTCAGGTTCCTTACTAGGTGTTTGCATTTTCATTCCTCGGGGCATCAGTTACTGATAATAATTCTCTACTATGCCCTTTGAATTCCTTCAAAATAAATTTTCAAATCAAGCTTAAGCAAAAATTTAAGAAAATCTACACACCTTTTTTCACTTTGTAGGAGGTCGAAATTTCCTCTGATGTATCTATGTACTTTCCAATCATCTAGTTCTGAATTTGTGACCTGTAGTAGCCCTCTGTGTCCTCTTTCCAATGCCACAAGTCTGACCTAAATTGGATTCTCCAAGGAAGAGTTATGCGAAATCTCCCACAGTGACTTGATTATAGTCTAGTTCAGTAGAGTGAACTTGTACGATGTGCAACGAGTCACTGTTTAAACCTTTGGATCTAAAACCTGCACACAAGAAACTACAATCCGTCCTCTTTTTGTACCTTCTTACGAAATTCCAATCCGATGCTCAGAGAGACAGTTATGACGATTTTCCCCAGGTCACCTGTTTTGAATGTAATTCAGGAGTCTGCAAAAAGACCAACTTCCTCGGATCCTATCTCCGCAAATATCGCGCAAAAAGCTCTGAAATTCGGACCCAAGGTTCAGCGCAATTTTTTCTCAAATGGATTTTTTTGTGACTTCTGAAATGTCACAGAAAAAAGGTTATAGCGAAAATTCCACGATGACCTATTTGGAGCAGCGAAACCCTAGAATCCAAAGCTCTGATACCAAATGTTATGAAACCAGCTCAAGAAAAGATAGAAAAGATAGATCAACGCCTTAGAATTCAGCCTCTTCGAGGGGGAAACCTCCTTTACATTACATAAATGAACAATTCTTCATTGATACAAATGACAAAACCTCCTTTCTATATATAGGAGTCTAAGGAGTCATAATATAACCCAGCCGACCTAACAATAATAATATAAGACCACAAAAATAACAATAGAGGGATTCTATGGGGCACAATAATAACAATATGGGGGCAATAGGGGCACAACAATATTAATAAGGGGTACAACTACCAGAGTAATGGGGTAGTCACTAGTATTATAGGGACCCAACATGGTGTGTCATACCTTCACCTCTGCATGGCAAAGTGCATGGAATCTTCAATGGACATTGGTTCACTTGATGTTTCTTTTTCACATTGCTCCTTTCTTGTATGTTGGAAGGCTTTGACAAGTTCGTTTGTTTTTGAAAGGTGCATGTTCCTCTATTGTTCCATCCGTGAGCACATCTTTTATGTTTGCTTTTCTGTCCGTCAGTGAACACATATTTTCATGATCATATGTTCATGAGCATATCTCTTTGCATGCATCATTTGTTCGTTCGTTGGTGAACTTGTCCTTCTGCATGTGCTCCCTTCATTCATCCCATTTGTCGTCGCACCATGATTGTTTGTGTAACTATACCCACAGTCTCTCATGGCGACATGACATCAAATCCAAAAATCTCCTTGTATACTATGATACATGATTATTTCAGATGAAAGTGACTGGGAGAGGTAACAAGGTTGCAAGGTGGGATGGCGGCTCTAGGCACTGCTAATGAAAATTATGCCAGAGTCATTGGGTGATGAAGATGGGTAATCCGGATCAACAGTGACTATCTATGGGGTTTGGCTTAGTGGGAGGAATGTCCAGGCTGCAGGAAGGTTGGGCAGGCAAAATATGCGCAATTTTTGAAACAAGCAGGCAGTGGGAGCTTGGCAGCCAAAACTATGTAATTCCTTGAGGGAATTGGCACTTGGCTGCCAAGAGATACTAGTAGGAAAAACTACGCTGATGTTGGGAGGTTGGCCTACTGATCACATCTACACAGTCTCTGAGCTAAGAAAATTGTTGGGTAGTAGAGATATTTCTCATGAAAACTATGCAATTTTCTTGGTGAGCAGTCAGTTGACTGTCGGGAGGCCTAGCTAGAAAAACTACATAATTTTCTAAGCAAGACAGGGATAGGAACTGGGTGTTTGTCCCACCTGTCTGTGATATTTTCCCAGTCAATGGAGCAGGAAACGTTTGCAGCCTCTACGCAATTTTTGAGGGGAGTGGATCCCTAGGTGGCTACTCGGTCAAACTCTCCAGCTGACTGACATGAAGGCTGTTTTATTTGCTTGTGGGTAGTGTAGCTTGAAATGAATTTCTTGGTGCTTCTACATTGTTCTGGGTGACAATCGATCAAGTCGATGGCGAGGTGATGGTTTAGCTGTCAGAGGGGATTTCAGTCGTTAGAACTTTAGCAAAAATGACTGTGTGTGAACATGTGAAAGATGCATATGTGATCCTACAGACACACACTTACATGACTCGACGACAAGACAACTCAAACCATCCATACACACATGTTCAACATGACTAACCGACGGTGTAAGAAAAAAGCACAACACTTGTGATTGATCGTTGGTCGACCGTGACGATGCTTGCGCGACAATGAATATGACTTTGTGTGATAGTGTGACAGATGCTTTCATAGAAAACACAACATGTACACATGAAGCGAAGACCTTGAGCATGACCAGAACATGGTCGCAAGCATGATTTTGACATCAACATGCAAAAACTTGGGTGAAATGAACAAGCAAAGTGGGTGCGAAGGCTCACACAAGCACATGGAGTGAACTCGAGTATGTGCATTCATCAAGTGAAACTCTCAAGGGAGGCTCTGAAATTGGGTGTAGGCCAAAATTTTGGAGGGTGTTGTAGCCACTACAACACTTGGTGACACACTGGTAGAACTCCAGCTTCTCTGTTTTGGTTCATTGATAGCACAGGGCCTTGGTCTTTCGAGGAGTATTGAATCACTGTGTGGGTTACTTCGACTTCCTCACTTACCCCATGGACATACATGGTTCACCTTTTTCCAACTCAGTCGAACACAATCAAAAGTTCAGCTTGATCACAATGTTTTGAATTCAGGAAGGGTAGTTTAGCTCGAGAGTTGAAGATTTTCAAAGTATAAGTTTTCATCTCTTATGTTTCTCCGCTACCAGTAGGCCTAGAAAGTACCCCAGCAAAGTCACGTAGTAACACAAGCATTTCTCCACTGCTAGCGAGCCTAGTCAGTACCCCTATGGAGTTGCCTGTTTCACCTCTCTGTGCAGGGAAGCCTTTCTCTTCTTTAAACTTTGTATTTTTTCAAGAGGACTATGCATAGGCACTTATTTATTTTTGTGACTGAAGAGGGATCCCAACTTATTTAGAGCAGAAGAGGTTGTTCCTTTAGAGAAGCATGTAAGACCTATGACATAGGTTTTCTCATTTAGATTTTCCCTTTCTCCGTTTCTACTAGTTGGATGAGCTTGAACACATAGAGCAGAAGGTCGAGTATAGGCATGGGGCTTCCCAATGTGGACATGGGTTCATGGTTGGACCAAAACATCCCTTGCAGACGGTTCATATTTTCCATCAAGACTTTATCGTCCGAAGGTTATAATCAAGCACAGAGAAGATGGATGCAAGATTGGCCAAGTGTTGTAGTGTCACAAGTCTCTTAAAATCTCAGCCACATACTCTATTCAAAATCTAGAACGTAGTAGTTGGCAGCACTTATTTCCTGAAACAAAAATAGTAGGATATCAAGCAAACAAAACAAATGTAAACAAAAAATAGTAAGCAGAACAAACAAAACAAAAACAAATATAGTAAGCAAAGAAAACAAGATGAAAACAACAAGTAGCACGCATACTATGTACATGGCATGAGGCACAGCCTGACCTACTGAAAGTAATGCTTGAGATCCTGGTCGTTGACAGGAAGGTTGAAAACCCTCCCATCAAGTTCTTGCAGATGATATGTGTGTGGGCCAACCTTCTCGTGGACTGTGTATGGACCAATCCACAAGGACTGGAACTTCGTATGTTTGCCTTTGTCTTCATGGGACTTATCCCATTTCAAAACTATGTCATCGACACTGAAGTTAGATTTCCTTGCAGACTTCTTATCAAAACATCTCTTGATACGGTTCTGGTGGAGTGTGAATTTTCCTTTTTCTTTCATCCTTCCTTCCTGAAGCTTATGGAGAGCATCCATCCTATGCTGAACTAGCTGGCAATGCTTGCCTTGGGATTCTTGGGAAAGCTAAAGTGAAGGCAACTAGATAGTTGGTGGAAGGATGGCTTCTTTACCGTAAATCGGGAAGTACAGTGAGGTATTCAGAGAGGGCTTGGGTGTTATACGGTCAACCCATAATTCATTTGTCAGGGTGGTATGTCAATTGTGTTGCTCAGAGAAAATAGTCTTATTGATGATGTGGATGTGTTTTTTATTTGTGGATTCTACGAGATTGTTTCCTTGTGGGTAATAGTTAGATGAATGCTTTATCACAATACCATTTTGTAATGAAAAATCATAGAGTTTCAAAGATGAAAAATACATTTCATTATCAAAAACAAGTGATATCAGAACACCGAAGCATAAGATGATGTCCTGCTGGAGGAAGCTTATGACCTCCTGGTCATTCACTTGTTTGAGCGGAACTGCTTTTGTCCACCGCATGAAGTAATAATTTGTTGTTAGAACGAAGCGGTGTTTCTTTAATGAATGTGGGAATTTTTCCCCAATGATGTCGAGGCCCCATTATTGGAATGGTTTAGTCACTGCAACAGGGTGCAATGGGGCTACTGATCTTCATGTTCCTTCAGCGCATCACTGACATACCAGGAACTTGCAGCCATAAGCATGTGCATCCTTGAGTAATGAGGGCCAATAGAAACTAGCTCACATAACTTTGTGGATAGTGTTGTTTCCCGTAAAGTGACCCCTGGCGGGTCCATCATGTAGATCTTGAAGTACCTTCTTTGATTCATGTACCTCTAGGCACCAGAGCAAAACTTCGTTACTGTGCTCTCTGTAAAGCACTACGTGCATCAACTCATATGCTAAGGCTTTAAGGCGCAATTCCCCTTCTATCTTATGGAAAAGTGAGAAGGTATGGTGTCATGCTCAAGGTACTGACACACATATGCGCACCAAGAGGTTCGGTCTTTAGTGGGTGTTTCTCGCCTTATATCATACATCTCAATTTCCTCCTCCCAGCTGGCGAGCTCTTCTTCACTCTCCGAAGCGTGTACTACTTCAGCTGCAAGTCTGGAGAGCCCATGTCCTTTGATTGTGTGAACTGGCTTGATTTCAAGATTATACTCTTGCAAGCCTATCATCTAGTTTGCACATCATTCACCCAATTCTTGTTGTACAAGTAATGTGCGGGTTGCTGGGTGAGGGACGAAGACGATGCAGTGGTTCTTCAGCAAGTAGGGGCTGAAGTGTTTCACTGCCTTGTACACTACATACATTTTCTTATCAATGGTGTGGTAGTTGATCTTAGGTACCTGCATTCTTGTGCTCATGAAGGAGTTGGGATGTTCATCATTCGTTTCATCCATTTCAATGAGTACTGAAACTAGTGAATTATCGGAGGCGAAGGTGTATAGCCAAAAATCTTTCTTGAAGTTTGGGTTGTAGAGTGAAAGTGCTTCTGTAATGTCTTGCTTGATCCGCGCGAATGCATTATTTTCCCTCTTGTCCCAACTATAGACTATATCTTTCTTGATCATGTCCTGCATGGGCCTGACTATCTGCACATAATCTGAGATGAACTTTCAAAAGAATTTTATCTTGCCCAAGAAGGATTGCATGGCTTTGTTGTTGGCTGGTGTTATGCAACCATCTCACAAAATAGAAGAAAATATAGATGAACACCTTCAAAATCAGCCTCTTCAAGGGGGAAACGTCCTTTACATTACACAAATGAGCAATTCTTGAATGATACAAATGACAAGACCTCCTTTCTATATATAGGAGTCTAAGGGGTCATAATATAACTAGAGCCGACATAACAATAATAATGTAAGGGCACAATAATAACAATAGTGGGCTTCTATGGGGCACAATAATAACAATATGGGGACTACATGGGCGCAACAATATAATAAGGGGGTTGTACTAATAACAATAAGGGGTTACACTAGTAGTATATAGGGACCTAACATGCCCCTCTCCTTCAAAATGAGTTGTCCTCAACGCTTGAGTAGTTCTTGATGCTTCTGTATAAAATTCTTGTCCTCCCATGTGGAATCTTCAGTGGATAAGTTCTTCCACTTGGTGAGATACTTTGAAATTGATCAATTTCGTAGCTATTGGGTTCTTGTTTCTTTGATTACTCTAGTTTTCAATATGATTTTTCCTTCCTCATCAAAATCTGGAAATATTTTTTGAACTGGGATCTTCTGCAAATTTTTAATGAGTGGCCACACTTCTTCATCCTTCTTCCATTCATCCCTTTCTTTGTTTATCTAATCTATTTGGATAATAGAAATAGCACAAAACAATGCTTCCACGTCCTCATCCTTTCTTGAGAGTGCATTTGCAACAACATTTTGCTTCCCCTTTTTGTAGATGATTTCCAAGTCATAACCCAACATATTTGTGACCCATTTTTCTGTTCTTCTAAAGATAATCTTTGTACTAAAAATTATTTAAGACTACCATGATCCATTTTTACTTTGAGGTTTCTTCCCATTAGGTAAGGTTGCCATGTCTTAAGTGCATGTAGTATTGCCAACATTTCCTTCTCATAAATATCTTTCTTGAGATGTAGCCGTAAAAATACCCAATCGCCTACATCAAAACTTCTTTCACTGTGATGTTGATATGCTTGTTGTTTCATTCAATTCTATACCAAAGTGGCACTATCCTTTAAAATTTGGAGAACTTGTTGTTGATGCTTGATGTGATCTTTCACTTCTTGAATATTTTTCTTCTTGACATGTCCTTCTATCTTGAGAGTTTGATGAGTGGTAATTTCTTTCAATGCTTTACAAGATATGGTCGGATTCATTTCTTAATGCTCGATGTGATCCTTCACTTCTTGAACATGTTTCTTCTTGATATGTCCTTCTATATTAATAGTTTGAGGAGTGGTAATTATGGCCACTGCATTACAAGATATGGTTGGATTCATTTCTCCTTTCTAGATGTTATCTTTCACTTCTTGAACATTTTTCTTCTTGATGTGTCCTTCTATATTGAGAGTTTGAGGAGTGGTAATTCTTGCCAATGCTTAACAAGATATGGCCGGATTCATTTATTCTTTCTCTTGGGTTGGTTCTTGGTGTATGTCCTCTTCTTTTGATTTTTCTTGATCCTTTTCTTCCTCCTCTTCATAATCTATGTAAAATAATTTCTTCTCAACACACTTATGACCTTTAGTGTATTTTCTATCACAATTGTAACAAAGCCCTTTTTCTCCTTTTTCTTCCAATTGTTGTGGTGTAAATCTTGTAGGTTGTGGGAGGCTAGGAGAAAAAACACTTCCATAATTATAGTCATGAGTTGGGGGATTCCTTGTTTCCATAATTTCACTTTCAATTTTTCTTGCCAACCTGAATGCCTTCTCCAATGAATCAGGTTCCCAAAGACAAACCTCATGTTGAATGTTATCCTTTAAAGTCCCTATGAAGACATCAATCCTTTACTTCTTTCTTTTCTAGAATATCATTTACCCTTATATTCAATTTTTGAACGTCCTCAATGTGCTCTTCCATTGAACCCTTTTGTTTGAAATTTATCAGTTGGCTAAAGAAGTTGTTTCTCTTTGTATCCTTATAATGTGTTATCATTTCCTCCGTGAAAATTGACCACGTGACAGGTGGTTTACGAGAACAAAGCCCTTCATACCATAAAAATTTATTCAGTTCTAAATATAAAGATTCAATATGTACCTTTTTGTAACTGTTGCACCTCATGTAGATCAAAATATTGCTCCATCTGTAGTATCCAATTTAATAGATCTTTGCCATTAAACTTCCTCATATCGCCTTTTCTTGATTTTAGGAGCTCGATCTTGAAATCATTGTGGCTCTATAATTTCATATCTCCAAGTTTTGCAATTGTGTCCTGCAATAGCCCTCTGAGTCCTATTTCTAACCCCACAAGCCTGATCAAGATTGGATTCTACAAGGAAGAGTTATGTCAAATCTCCCATGATGACCTGATTATAGACTGGTTCAGTAAAGTGAAATTGTATGAAGTGTCACATGTCACAGTTTCAACCTTAGGACCTAAAACTGATACAAAATAGCTAGAGTCCATCCTATTTTTGTTACTTCTTATGAAATTTCAATTGGATTCTCAAAGTGAAATTTATGACAATTTTCCCAAGGTCACCTATTTGGGATGTAATTTGTGAGCCTTTAAAAACCCTAAATGTCTTGGATTGTATCTCCAAAAATGTAACAAAACAAGATCTAAAATTTAGATCCGAAATTCACCAAGTTTTCTTCTCAAATGTGTTTTAATTTTAGATTCTGAAACTTTGTAGAAACACAATTGTAGCTAAAATTCCATGATGGCATGTTTGAGATGGAATTCTCAAATTTGCAAAAACCCTAACTTCTTTAGATCATATCTCTGAAAATATAAAGACATGAGATCTAAAATTCAGACCCTAGGTTCAACAAGATGTGGTCTCAAATGGGTTTTTTTTTTAGGTTCTAAAGCATCACATAAAAAACGTTATAGAGAAAATTCAACTCTAGCCTGTTTGGAAAAGCGAAACCCTAGAATCCAAAGTTATGATACAAAATGTTATGAAACTAACTCACAAAAAGATAGAAAAGAAAGATCAATGCCTTATAATTCAGCCTCTTCGAGGGGGAAACCTCCTTTACATTACACAAATGAACAATTCGTGGATGATACAAATGACAAGACGTCCTTTCTATATATAGGAGTAGAAGGGGTCATAATATAATCAGAGTTGACATAACAATGATAATGTAAGGGAACAATAGTAACAATATGGGGACTACATGGGCAAAAAGTATAATAAGGGGGTTGTATAAATAACAAAAAGGGGTTACACTAGTAGTATTGGGACTTAACACTGGGTGAGGGATCTATGTAATATTTTTGACCTAGTGCGGATCCACCTTAATCTCGCTTTTGGAAACAATGTGTCCGAGGAGGTTCCCCTCTAACACTGTGAATACGCTCTTTGTGGCATTCAAGGAAATCTTGTATCTCCGGCATCATTCAAAGATTTTCTTCAGATAGCGTATGTGGTCATCTTGTCTTCTTGAGAACACATTCACATCATCGAGGTATACCACTATGCTCTGTTTGATGAGTCCGCGAAAATTGATGTTCATGGTGCACTAAAAAGTTGCACCTACATTTACAAGCCCAAATGGAATTCATTTGTAAGAGAATGTACCCCACTTGGTATGGAAAATAGTTTTAAGTCAGACACTTTCTACTACCAGAACCTTATTGTATCCTGCGAAACTATCAAGAAGAGAAAACATTTTTGCTCCAAATATTGTTTACAGAATGTGGTCGATGGATAGAAGGCGGTAGTTGTCTTTGTCTGAGGCACAATATATGTACCATAAATCAACTCACAAGCAGATTTCGCAGGACTTCTTGTTTACAGGAACAAGATTTGAAACCCATGTGGAATGATGAACTTTGTATATGATCCGTGCATCCAATAGCCTAGTAAGATTTTTTTGTATGAGGGGTTCAAGCAATGGATGTACTTTCCTCAGCCTCTATTGATATGGCTTGACCCCTTCTTTGATCGGGATGATGTGTTGGATGATCCGCGTGTCATAACTTTTCGGATTATCATACGTCCATGAAAACACATACCAGTATTGTTTGAACAAGGAGATAAAGGCTTTCTGCTCTCGTTGTGTCTAACATGTACCAAGATTGACGAACTTTAAATCTTTTTTTGTTCCTAGGTTGATTCGTTCATGCATCATGGTGGAACTATGGGTCTTGCTATTCCTCAGCCCCAGAAAACATTCTTGCAAGTCATAAAGTTTTTCCAATGTTGCCACACCTTTTGTGATAAGGTAGCCTTTCCTGTTACCATCTTCTGCCTGCAAAGAGTGCCCATGCTCTTCATCGTTTATCGCTACGTCTTTGAAGACGTCAACGTTGGTCATGAAATGTAGTATCTGTTGATCATCATTAAAGACGCATAAATTAGTTATGTTATCTAGGATAGCTGACTTGTACAAATTTTCAATAGTAAATCTATCCCTAATTGGTGAGATTCTCGAAGTTTCATTTGCCAGAGAATTGGCAGTTTCATTACGCATACATGGTACAGAAATGAATTTAAATGCTTGGAAGTGAGAGATTAGCTACCATACCTCTTGTTGGTAACTCTTGATATGTGGTGACAAACAATGAATGGTGTTACATACCTACCATACCACTATCTCTGAATCACCTACCACTTTGAGCGCGACCATGTTGAGGCTGATGGCTTTTTGCAAGCCTAACACGAGTGCTTCATACTCAAAAATGTTGTTCGTGCACTTGAACTCTAAGAGACATGAAACCATATGCTTCCAATTGTAACGTTTGATCAAGACACACCTGACTCTTAAGTTGTCCTATGTCTTTGATCTGTCAAAGTGCACGGTCCACAACTTGTCTATACACAGACCGCTTGATGTGCTAGTACTAATGCTACTATTGTTGCTACTACTACTGCTACTATTGGTACACTGCATTGTACATGTTTCATTACCATCATTTGGGCAAGGGAGGAGTCCCAACTGCATGTCTGGTGGGGTTGGAGCTGGTCATGTAGGATAACACCCCAATGTTGTTTCAAGGAGGTAGTTTCCAAACATGATTTTTACGAAGGCCAATTGTTCATTCTTGCCTTTAAGGAGAGTGACATTATGCTTCATATACCTCTCATAACATACCTGGATTTGGTTGCATTTTCCCTTGTACAAAAGCCACATGTGAGACCAGTCTGTAGCAAAATATCCATCTAGCTTGCTGGACTAGTCTCTACTGAGTAGTAGATCGTATGCTTCTGATATGTCCATAATAACTATGTTGATGCATTAGTGGACTCCACTATCATTAGATAGTTGGATGATCACGTCTCACAATTCACTAATGGATTGTACCGATGTTTGATTAAGCTAGATAATCCACATAGATATGTCACTCCATTAAACATTGATCTTTTTTGCAATGGAGAGTGGCTTGACGTTGGCTGTCGTGCCGAAATCAACCAAGCAGTTGTGAACATTGTAGTTAAAAATTTCAAATGATAGTCATAATGGAGGAAAACCTAAGTTTTCTTCTTCCATCTTGAGTGTGTTGAGCACAGTAGAAAATGATCCAGGAGGTGTGCTTGCTCCCTTGCTGGTAAGGGCTGCGATGTCCATTGTTATCTATCCCAATGCATGCAACGAAATGTATCGCTAACTCTAGATCTTAGCTAACTCAAACAAACTAATGTTTGCTTGATTTTTCTTCATGTCATCTACAATGTTTTATTACAGAGGTGGTAGACTCACCGAGGTTTCTGGGGTAGAACGGATGTTTGTGTTGTCCGATGGAGTGATTTGCAGCTTGTTGCTCATGGACATACTCTTTTCCGTCGCTGTCTTCTTGGACTTGTTTTGTGTTTTTTTCTTTGGGGCAACCAGTGGATCAGCCTTCCTCATCATCAGTCTCATCTTTTCTTGTGCTTCCTGGCATGTAAGGAAATCCCCTTTACTCCTTAGATCGTATCAATCATTTTTCTCTTGGGGCTGCTTCTCGGTGTTCATATTCGGCATTTCTTGCGAGCACTAATATGCATTCACCACATGCCCAGAACTTGATGCTTCATCAGGTGCAACCTCTTCATCATTATCAGTGTCTTCCAACTACTCTTGCATACTATTTTCCACATCGAAAGTATGACTGCATACAGAGTTCGCAACCCACTTCCAATTCGAACAAGAGTTCTCGGGGTGATGTTCTTAATGGAAAGAAGAGAACTTAGGGTTTGCACATTGTTCGACTTGGAACACAGAGCTCTGCATAGTTTTTGGGTGGCACCCTTTACTGTCTGATGAGTTGCTTGCTTGTCTCTGTCAGGGTGGATGGCTGCTTGCAGATGTGTCCGCTTTCCATTGTTTGAGCTTGTACACTTCCATAGTCAATTTCTTGATTAGAAGACTGAGGGTTTGACGTCTGGCTCTGGCTCTGAGCCTGTTGGTTCATCTCCGCCTCTTCCTCCTTTGCTTCCTTTCCCTCTGCCTTTTGTACCGTAGTGTGATCCCAAGATCACAAGAGTGTCTCGTTTGCCTTGCCAGAAGACCATAGGTTCCTCTCCATCTTTAATAGCTTCTACCAGAACTTCAAGTGTGGCAAGCACTGCTTCTTCCACTGATACAACAACTCCTGTATGAGTGGATTTTGTATTGTTTGATGCGTATCGAAAATGATGTACGCGTGAACTGGTGAGTGATGGGATGGACGGAGCGAAATTAGTGATATGGAATCTCATGTTCAGTTCTGGGAGGTGAAGAGTAACCTACTACAGAGTCATGCGTAGGTGATAGGGAGTGCGAGTTACTACCTTGACCAAATGGTTGATGAATGAACATGAGAAGATGTTCAGCCCTATACAACTTTCTATCCTCCTTCTAGTGCTAGAAATGTTGATGATGTTGGACCTACCAACATTTAGGGGATCACCCCAGTATGAATTCCCAACTAGACCTCACAACTTTTGGTGTGGGATTCCCATTCGGCATGATTGCACGGTTGCCATTATCTTAAGGATTTGCCTCAACTCTTGCTTGTCAGCACAGGATAGTGGTATACTTTGTCTTCGAGAAGTGGGGATCACGTGCCTGGTGATTGCTAGTGTCACTTGTGTCAATGGTTCTTTCACTATGGAGGGAGAGGGTGGGAGTAAGTACCAAGTCAGTTGGGAGGAAGCCCCAACTCTATTAGGAACACACAACACAATAGGACATTCACAAATTCTGTAGGACCAGTCCACACAGATGCGGTAGTGACAACACACAAGAGAAGATAACACGTACAACACTTAGTAGATGAGTTCATGCGAGTGCAAAGGTTGTTATAGAAAGTTTTATGTGAAAGGTATGTTTGACGTCTGGGGAGGTAGCCACCATGGGAAGGACAATGTTAACATCATATACAACACATTTTCATTAATAGATTATGTATTACAACAATTGAATGATTTCAAGTTTTAAACACTAGGTTAAAGAACCATGCATTACAAGTGTTCAAGATTAGTCTTAGAACAGTTACAATACATGTGTGAAAATGTGTTGGCCTGTTAGCAGGCTTCTGAATTAAGTGAAATTTCCAAGACACATCATTACACCATACATCACTAACCCTGTGGGCAGGGCATTGGAGTCACTACTTACTCCTCAAAGAAAAGATTACAGACTCTCTTTGCTATGTGGGAGGAGTTGAGGTGAAAATTCCTTTCCATGTACAAATGAGGGGATATTTATAGCCAAGGGTGAAACTGATCCTTGTGGCTGTTCGACTACCCTCATGCCTATTTGACTTCCATGAATTTTCGACTTTACATGACTCTTTGTACAACAAGTGGGTCTCTTGGACTTCCACATTATATTACATTGATTGACAGTATGGCCCACAGTAGAGATGTGGACGACATGACTCGACAAGACAGTGTTGGTCCATTCGTACTACTGCTTGTGTGCATGTTGAGTTGTAGTGTTGTTGGGTGATGGGTGTCCTCATGGTGTGTCACAGCTTCACCTCTACATGGAAAAGCACACAGAGTCTTCAATGGTCATTGGTTCATTTGATGTTGCTTTTGTACGTTGCTCCTTTCTTATATGTTGGAAGGCTTTGAAAGGTTTGTTTGTTCATGAAAATTGCATGATCGTCTATTCGTCTGTCGATGAGCACATCTTGCATGTTTTCTCATCCATTCATCCATCTGCGAACACTTCTTTGCATGATCATCTGTTCACGATCATATCTCTTCGCATGCATCGTTTGTTCGTCCATTGATGAACCTATCCTTCTGCATGTGATCCCTTCATTCATCCCACCCTTCGTCGCTCCATGTTGGTTTGTGTACCTATACCTGCAGTCACTCATAACGAGATGACGTCAAATACAAAAACCTCCTAGTCTACCATGATACATGACAATTTTGGATGCAAGTGACCGGGAGAGGTAACAAGGTTGCGAGGCGAGATGGAGGCTCTGCGCACTATTGATGAAAACTATGTAAGAGTCACTCGGTGATGAAGATGGGAAATTTGGATCGATTGACTATTTGTGGGGTTTGCCTTAGCTGGAGGAAAAAAAATGCATAGTTTTTGGAAGGAACAATCGGGCTACAGGAAGGTTGGGCAGGAAAAATCTGCACAGTTTTCGAAACGAGCAGGTAGTGGGAGCTTAGTAGCCAAAACTACACAATTCCCGGAGGGAACTAGCAGTTGGATACCGGGAGCTGGTAGCGGGAAAAACTATGTTGATGCTAGGAGGTTGGCCTGCTGATCACCTCTGTGCAGTTTATGAGTTGAGCGGACTGTTGGGCAGCAGAGGGCTTTCTCATGAAAACTAGGCAATTTTCTTGGTGAGCAGTCGGTCGACTGTCGGGAGGCCTAGCTAGAAAAACTGCACAATTTTCTAAGGGAGACAAGGATGGGCACTGGGTGTCTATCCAACCTGTCCACACAATTTTCATAGTCAGCAGAGTGGGCAAGGTTTGTAGCCTCTATGCAATTTTTGAGGGAAGTGAGTCCCAGGGTGGCTGTCAGGTCAAACTCTTCGGTTGACTAGCATGAAGGCTGATTGATATGCTTGCGGGCAGTGCAGCTTGAAATGACTTGCTTGGTGCTCTTGAATTTTTCTAGGTGAAATTCAATCGAGTCGATGGCGGGGTGATGGTCCAGTTGTCGGAGGGGAGTCTGGTCATCATAACTTTAGCAAAAATTACTAAGTGTGTGAACGAGTGAAAGATACATATGTGATCTTGCAAACACACACTTACATGACTCGACGATGAGATGACTCAGACCATCTAGACACACATGTTCGACATGACTGACCAATGGTGTAAGCGACAAGTGCAACACTTTTGATTGATCATTGGTCAACCGTGACGACGCTTGCGTGACAATGAATGTGACTTTGTGTGCGAGTGCAATAGATATTTTCATAGTGAACACAACATGTACACATGAAGAAAAGACCTTGAGCATGACCAGAACATGGTCGCAAGCATTATTTTGACATCAACATGCAAAAACTTGGGTAAAATGAACAAGCAAAGTGGGTGAGAAGACTCACACGAGCTCATGGAGTGAACCTGAGTGTGTGCAGTCATCAAGTGAAACTCTCAAGAGAGGCTGCAAAATTGGGTGCAGACAAAATTTTGGAGGGTGTTGTAGCTGCTACAACATGAGGATTTTCCACATAGAAGATGGATTTTCTTTTCCATGAACATTCGATATTATGTGGTCTCTCACACCCTACAGGATTATCCTCTTAGTTTTTTTGGTATACTTCTTCCATCGTGCTAACTATTGTGCATATGATATTACTAGTTTTGGAATTTCATTTTTGGTGTATTTTAACACTCCATTATCATTGAGTACAACTTCTATCTTGTCCTTCCAATCCTTTAAATTCATTTTTTCCTCTAGCACATACTCCAATCTTAATCCGTTGAAATACATTTTCCCGCATGGAAGAAAAATTGCTTCGTTGAATATTCAAATCAAAATTTCTGAAGGAGAAGATCTATTGACTAGTTTCTATTAGGATTTCAAGCTTTGATACCATGTACAAATTAATAGAAAATTTCTATTACTATTATTTTTAGATAACTGAGTATTCTCTCATGAATAACTGATGCATGGCAGTTCAGACAAAGACCCAATTGAGATCAAATGAGGGACAGTGTACTATCAAATGCTAGGATATTTCTAGTAAGTATTCCTTGCATGAGGAAGGAATCTATTTTCTTCTATGACTACATAGTTGGACCTGAGGTGACAAAAGGTATGATTAAGCCAATTTACAGCCTATATATTGAGGCTTAGGTAGTCCATGATTTTCATCTTCTGATTACAGAGAGAGCAGGATAACTATTTAGCTGATTCTTTTTGTATGTCGTTGAGGATCTCCACTTGATTGATAATACAGTATTGGGGTTTTATGCTGGTGCCCTCCCCAGTGATATATTCTGTGTTATGTGTGATTGATTCCTTCTTATCAGTTATATGTGTTCATGCTTGATGTTGCTCATGGTTGATTAACTTCCGCAAAGTTTATGTTAGATGTAGATCTAGTATTATGCTTTAGTACATTGCATATATCAGTTTGATCTGCAGGTGAAATTTATACATGATATCAATGAGCTAGCTGATTTGTAGAGAAAATTATGCATGGTATCAGAGCACAATTGATCAAGGAAGAACAGTATACAAGAAGGAATTTGAAGTTTATTATTCGAGATATAGATCTCAAGTTCTTATCACATCTATTTCACCGATGGCATTCTATGGTTTGAGGCTTGAGTATGCCTTTGATGGCAGCTCAAACTATATAGCCTGGAAGGATCACATGGAGGCAGTATTAGAGGATAATGGGGTGAAGGACTTCATTGATCAAGAAGTCCCCAAGCCCTCGGGATCTAATGCCCAAGATTCGGCGGAATGGAGTTTGTGTGTGGCTAAAGCTACAAGAATCATCTTGGAGGGGGTTCAAGATCACATAGTCTCGAGCCTCCATGGGAAGGAGACTATGTTTTCGATGTGGAAAACATTGAAAGAACTTTATCAAAACAATAGTGATTACAGGAATCTGACACTGAAGGACAAACTTTGAAAGATCAAGTGTGAAAAGGGTGACACAATCTCTATGTATTTGACCAAGCTCACCACATGCAAAGATGAGCTTGCAAGTGTAGGGGTCATGACAGCTAATGATGATATGGTGATTCTAGCACTCCTTGGCCTTCCTAAGAGCTGGCATAGCTACTAGGACTCAGTTAATGGAAGGGAGAAACTACAGATTGGGAACGACTATGGTCAGATTTCATGCAAGAGGAGATCAGACGGAGCACCAGAGATGGTTCTTCATCCATGGAGGATGAGGAGAACTGTGCCTTACTAAGTAAGGAAAAGAAGGGGAAGGAGAAGGTTTCCCTTTCCGAATCCAGATCTTCCAATGGTGGGAAGAAGGTTGACAAATTGAAAGTGTGATGCTTTTGTTGTCATGAGGTGGGACATTATGCTGCAAATTGTCCACAGAGGAAATCCAAGAAGGGATTCGGGGAAGGATATGAAGGTGAGGCACTTGCTTCATAGTTTGAGTTGGATTTCACACCCTTTGCATGCATGGTTTCATCCATGGTCGGAAGTGGTTGGTTTCTTGATAGTGGAGCTTCTTTCCACATGACCGACGACAAGAGTTTGTTCAGTACTTTGGAGGAGAAAGATCTCTGGATACTCATAGCGATGGGTAATGATGAGAAGTATAGTGTCTCAGGTGTAGGCATGGTTATTTTTCAGAGGGACCATGGAGCTCACCTTACCTTGACAAATGTCAAGTATGTACCAAGACTTAAGAAAAACTTGGTGTCGACCGTGATGCTGGAAGACAGAGGCTATGATGTAGTCTTCAATAAGGGAAAGGTTTTCCTTAGACACATCATCACTAGACAGGTGAAGCAGATTGGTTCATGGGTCAAGAACCTGTATGCTCTTGAGGTTCAAGATGCATGCAAAGCCTTGAACAGCAAGGCAACAGATGGAGACTTGGTGGTTGAGAGGGAGGGTGTGTTACCTCTCAACATGCAGTGCCAGAAGAAGTCTCAGATGATTATGGAGGAGAGGTAGGATCCTTAAGGTACCCAACCTCTTAATGAGACTTTGTTATGAGAGCCCCGATGTGGAGTAGTAGGAATTGTCTGATTGGGTATAAACAAATGTTGATTGAGTGGCAGAGAGAGTTGTAGCGTAAGGAATCCCAAG
This sequence comes from Pinus taeda, assembly GCA_000404065.3. NCBI lineage: Eukaryota > Viridiplantae > Streptophyta > Pinopsida > Pinales > Pinaceae > Pinus > Pinus taeda. Next base: position 193,230 of record APFE030187905.1, on the reverse strand, counting down.
ACAGCGCAGAGCATGCAGGCTGTGGCAATGCGAGAGGAACAAGTGTGTTGCATAGTGCAGGGAAGCACAGGGAAGGGTGCAACCATGCAAGATGCATGGAGATGTTGCAGTAGCACAGAGGTCAGAGAGGGAGCACTTGTCAGTAGCAGGTAGAGCTTTAGCATCAGAGTATGTTTCTAGCCCAACAGAGTGGTCAATTGGGAGCTTTTTTGTTCCCATTGTTTCTGGAGAAATCACACTTGGTAGATGTGTTGCATGCAGAACATTCCAGAGTTATAAGATCGGGTTCGAGAGGAAGCCTTTCTTGTTGAGAGGGAGTGTTGAAAAGTGTGCAACAAGAAATGCTAAATTTAGGAAATGTTAAAAATAGAACTGCTAAAAATAACAATTCTAAAAATAGCAGTTTGGCCAATGAGCATTTTGGCCACCTTGGGTGAGAGGTGAAACTGCTAAAAATAGGATCTTCCAAAAATAGCATTTCTGGGTCCCTTCCTATATTTAGCAGTCCCTAGTCTAACTATAGGAAGTAAAAACGAATTTGGTCTTAACAGTAGTTTAAAATACTAATTAATTAATCTCCATGAGTTAATTAGTTATGGAAAATTAAACTTGAAGTCTTTGTGAGATCATGCAATTATTTTCTCTCTTGATTTAGGAATTTATCCCTTGATTAAAGGAGATAAGGTTCAGTTATATATTGAGAGGATCAATTAAATTAGTTTAACTTAGTCAAGTCCAGTTAGATTAATTTAACAAGTTGTTAAATTAATGAGATATAGTTTGTTGATACTTTCATGCATGTGACAACTATTATTTTTAGATAACTGAGTATTCTCTCATGAATAACTAATGCATGGCAGTTCATACAAAGACCCAGTTGAGATCAGATGAGGGACAGTGCACTATCAGATGCTAGGATATTTCTAGTAAGTATTCCTTGCATGAGAAAGGAATCTATTTTCTTCTATGACTATGTAGTTGGACCTGAGGTGACAGTATGTATGATTAGGCTAATTTACAGCCTATATATTGAGGCCTAGGTAGTCCATGATTTTCATCTTCTGATTATAGAGAGAGCAGGATATCTATTGAGCTGATTCTTTTTGTATGTTGTTGAGGATCTCCAATTGATTGATAATACAGTGTTGGGGTTTTATGTTGTTGCCCTCCCCAGTGATATATTCTGTGTTATGTGTGATTGGCTCCTTCTTATCAGTTATATGTGTTCATGCTTGATGTTGCTCATGGTTGATGAGCTTCTGACCAATGATCAGTGGGGGCATTCGGGCTAAGCTAAGCAGGTACCATAGTTTGTTTGAACCACAACGCCTATCTATCAGTCAGGCAGGTTGTAGTAAGCCTGGCTCTGTTTCTCACACTATGGTGGGTGGAGGAGGTTACCCAAGGGTTAATATTCGGGAGTGTGAGAAGTACGAGAAAGTTTATGTTAAATGTAGATCTAGTATTATGCTTTAGTATATTGCATATATCAGTTTGATCTGCAAGTGAAATTTCTACATGATATCAGTGAGCTAGCTGATTTGTAGAGAAAATTCTACAAATTCCAACTAAAAACAATTGATTACAAAGTTTCTCTACTATTATTCATAATGGAAATCACAATTTAGAAACACATGGAATGACATGGAACCATCAAAGCACAAGTAACACAATGATTTTATAGGGGAACCTAACTAGGAAAAACCACTCCTCTACTTTTCATTAATCAAATAAGAATGAGAAACTATTACAATTTCTTTCTTCAACTCTGAAGCACAGACTATAGCGTAATTTTTTCTCCTAGTTTTTGGCCTACTCTGGCCAACACTTAACCAATTCAAGCCTCATTGAACCACCTATTTCCTTGTGTAATCTTGGAGAAATTGAGTTCCTAAATAATAGGGGAATTCCCTTTTTCCTTGAGCAAATCCCAAGTTATTGATCACTTGCTTAATTATGAAGCATGTACACTCAACTAGTATACAATTGATAATTACAATGTGCCTTTTCCTCCACTCCAGTGAGGAAATTCGAACTCCATGCATGTATGGGCTAGTTTTATCTAATTCACTAGTTTAATTGAGAGATCAGTGAGTTAACAATAGTTCTACTACTCAACTGACCTTAACTCGAATCAATTAATTACATGAGCTTAGTTAACTGAGTTCAACTAAAAATAACTGAACCAAATTGCTAAATTTTAGCAATCACTACATGTACAACTATACTCAAAACCTATAACTAGAATTTACTAACTTAACTAGTAGAAACGGTCATGTCACTCTAGCTAACTGCAATCCAAGTCATCCTGCTGATGTGGAAAATCGATTTGCTCAATTTGACTAAGGCACAAGTCATAGTGATCCTTTCTTGCTACAATTTCTAACAGTATCCCTAAGAAATGCAGTAGTATTGGACTACAAGATCTTGGAAAAAATAGAAAATTAATGGGAGGGAAATTGTGGTGTTTGTGGCTCCAAGATAACATAGAACTATGGAAATTGATGCAGGAGCATCTAGACCCAGCCAGCAATGTGGAGATTTGTCCACATGTTGTGGTTAAATCCAGTGAAATTTATTTACTATTGGTCAAAAAAAAAAATCAATTTACTGAGGAGGTTGGATTCCTCAAATAATTTGTTATTGTAATAAATAGGAGATTAGCTTATTTTGGATTTTGAGATAGAGCTGATAATCTAGGTGTGCTTGAAAAGAAACGGAATAGAAGAATTTTGTTCTTTCTTTAAAAAAAATAGGAAACTTTGTTAGATAATTTAGGAGAATTATTCGAGTGGATAATAAATAGAGGAAAATTGTAATGAGCTGGGGGGATTCTTTTAGATTGATTAGAGTTTGTGTGTGGTTTTGAGGAGAGCGAGAGGAGCGATGGGGTGAGTGTGAAGTTTGGTGTGAAGCGCTACGCTCAGATTTAGTAGTGAGATGTGTAATAAAAAAAATAGTGATCAGTTTTTGTGATATTGGCAAGAGCGATAGCTCCGATGTATATGTTAGGATGGTGTTTTACAATAATAGAGACCATTATTTGTATGACATGATCAGGCAGAGGCGAGGCTCTGTTCCGTTTCTTTTTGAATGTCCTTATTGATCTACGTAATGGATTGAAATAAATGCGGTTCTGTGTGGTGTCAAATTAATTTGTATGAAGTATTGTTTTAATGTATTTCAGATATTAGTGGAGTTTGTTTGAAAACTTGGAGTGCTGAGTTAAATATGTTGATTTCCATTGGTTCACTTTCGTGAGGCAATTAAAAGGAGAAAGAATGAATCTAGATGAAATGTTATTGCCTTCTTTTAATCCTTCCTGTTCTCGATCTGTCTTTGATTGAACCTTTGAAGTGGATCTGGAATGACATGTTGGTTTACTGGCTGCGTTATTGGTTCTTGTAACATTACATATCATGACATATAGCACTGAACTGGAGGTGAATTATTATAAATTGAATTGAAATTAGATCGGGTCCGAGAGTTGATTCAGCGTTGTATAATCGGATCGGAACTTTAGATAGTGTAAAAGTGAAGACTATATTGAAGTGGGTGATTGGCTATTTTCGATCAATCGGATCGAGACCATGGTTAGTGGATCGCATTTGGATCGGTGACCTCTGATTCCGATGTTCCAATAATTTTGCATCGGAGTTCTGGAAACTGCCGATAGTTGGTGGTGATGTCAATCACGGTAATTGGGATCACAATTGATATATATCAGTGTTTGTCGAGGTTGGAGTACCGTAAAAACAGCGATTGATATCTAATCAAATTGTGGGAAACACCAAATTCCTGTGGTTATTAAAATTCAGCTAATTGTGAATCGATCCGATCAACCAAATCTGGGCGCGCAAATATACATAGATATCTATGGTATAAAGTCATTTAATGTCCACTTTTGAATTGATCGGGATCGAAAAGATCAAAAGCTTTTTTTAAAAAGAGAAAGTCGGTTCAAAGAGTTTCTGTTTCGATACATAGATGAAAAGGTTGGTCCAGTTTGGAATCTGTGTCAATTCCTTAAGGTAATTGAAGTGTATGTAAGTAGCCTGAATTAAAGTGTTATCTGGCGATGAATTTGCAGTGATATAATAATTATAAGCGCTGGAAATTTCTTAATTGGGTGAAACCATTTCAGGTTGTGATATTAAATGGGAAATGCGGCAGTGAAAGCTTATGTAAAGCTTGAGTCCAAATGTTAATGGAATAATCATATAGTGGGAGTATTATTGGGTTCCTAATACCATTGGAAGCTGGGTTCGAATGTGTTGAGAATGATTATAGATTTTATGGGTTTGGCCATATATTAAGAAGAAATGATGGGTATGCAATTGCCGGACTTGAGATTTTATTTGGACAATTTTTTTTCCAGATGCATTCTAACTGTGTGAGTGTGTCATTGAAGATTTTGGGTTTGCAGGGCCTCCCTGCATCAGAAATCAATTTGGAACAAAAAGTATTTTCCTCCTCTAATCTTGGTCTCGAAACTATGAACCACCGAGTTCTCTACAAGCTCCTCGATTTAGAACTTAGTAGAGAAAAATAAGCAATTGGTTGAACATCACTTGTTATGGGAAGTCCACAATGGAGGTCAAGCCAAGTTTTGGGAAGATGCATGGAAACAACTTCCCCCCTTAGCCTCTTTACTCCAATGTCCTCACTTGAAATCTTTCCTAAATGATAATGGCTTCACTCAGGTTGGGCACCACTAGAGGCTACAAAGTAATTGATCTCCTCGGATCATTTGGAAAAGAAAATAATACTAGGGACTCGACATCCCATTAGAGGAATGGAGTGCACTTGAACATCTACTAGATCAATAAAAGCTTCCAATTATTGATGGCCTTGATAAACTTTGATGGGGTCATAAGTTTGCAGGGGTACTCTCAGAGGCATATACTCTGCTTATTGTAGATATCCAACCTCCCCTGGATAAAATCTAGTCCTCTATATGGCACAAGAACTTTTTGCAAAAAATTGCGCACTTCCTATGGTCATTAACTTGAAAGTGCACTTTAATCTGGGATTTCCTTCAAAAGTAGGGATTTGAACACCCCTCTTACTTCCTCCTTTGTCATGATCACTCAGAGACTATTTCCCACCTTTTAAATGATTGTACCTACATTGAGTATATTTGGACCAAAATGGCTACGCTCTTCAGACGATCTGATCACCACCCTTTTTTGGACCTCAAAGAATCTCTATCCTCTTGGTGCAAAGTTGCTTTAAAAACTCCTATAATCAATAAAGTATTGATTTTAGCCCTGGGCCTTATCCTATGGTCAATTTTGAAATAAAAAACAACAAAATTTTCAAAGGACTCTCAAGAAATCCAACAAAATCGTGGGAGGTTGTTCCCAAAAATATTATAGAAACTACTCTTGTCACTAGTTATTCTTTTGAGGATTGGACTACCTCCTTAGAGGAAGGATTCATTCTCTCTAATCTTGGGTTAGCTTCTCCTCTCTCTAGTCCATTGTTTCCTCCCACTTCTCGTGCTCCTTTCCCTCCATAGTGTTGGTCTCCCCCACCAATGTTCCTCATCAAATTTAATTTTGGTGACACCTCTAAATGTAATCTAGTCTAAGTGGGGTATGGTGGAATTTTCAGGAATCACTATGGGGATCCTATTTTTATCATTCTAGTTTCCATGTATCTTTAGAACAGGGGCTCAAACTAGCCCAATCTCAAGGCTTTAATAAATATTGGTGGAATGAGACTCTTATTTCGTAATTTTCACTATTATATAGATTCAATATGGCTCCAACCCTGAGAAAAGTCTCATGCTACTGTAGAGTAGGAAACTATATTTCCAGAATAAATAAGCTTCTCAAACAACTTCAAGTTGTCATTCTGATGCATGTGAGAAGAACTGATAATAAGGTAGCAGATTTCCTTGCCAATATTGGCCCATCAAATCCTAACATAAACATGATGGTGCCCTGGGCTTAGTTCCACAATTCCCCTTTTGCCACAAACTATCAATTTCATCTCCAAGGACAAGGAACAACTCCCCTAAAGTTCAAAACCTATTAGATTTGAGTTCCCCATTGCCAAATTCCCTCAACAATATAAGTCCAATCCCCCTTAGGCCACTCACTACTCTCCCCGTATCATCAACACTCAATCTTCTTTACCAAAATATTGTTATAGGTTTGGTTGTGAAGGAAGGAATGTGACAGGTACCAATACATGCTCCCATGCACAACTTGTGGCCTATCAATTCTAGGAGAACAAACAGAAGAAGTTATGACCAATGAACAAGTTGAACAAGCTCTGACCCATGAACACAATGAACAAGCTATGACATGTGAACAAGTTGTGACCCATGAATAAGTTGCGACCCATGTACAAGATGCAACCCATCCAATAGGAAATTGATATTATTTCCTAAGCATCCATGAGTGAAAGACACAAATTTACAAATGATGACATTGCCAAGAAAATAGAAGATTGAATCTCGGATCTTTCTCATAAAAGAGAGCACCAGAACCTTTAGTTATGCATGAGAGAACTTTATTAGCATACCAAGACTCTACTTGGTAATCATTTAATTGGAAGGTAGGTTAACAACACTAAAACAAATATGGAATTCAATATCCTTTGCAATGAAAACCACTGGAAACTCTCGTGCAGCATATACTATTGTATGGTTGAGTGTTCTTCTTAGAAACATGTTATTATCTTTTATATTTTGGTATCACTGAGATTCCATGGATAGGTATGATGGTTATGTATCTCATAATATTTACAAGTATGTTATAAGGTTTCGTCCTAAGAAACTATACTTCTGCCCCTTTTTAGTCTTCCCTAATGGCAGATCGCAGTTGGAAAAGCTCTGGATGCACTATGTTTCTATGTTAATCTAAAGTTTCCTCTATTTACAAAAAAAAATATCGACAATGTAATTCCAGATTCCGACCAAAAAAATGATGTTTTAGTAAACCTTTAATTTCTTTTGGGGATGTCCTCTTCAACTTAAGTTGGTTTGACTATAGGTATAGGTTCAACAACTAATGGATTTAGCATAAAATCCATCTCTAGATATTTTATTCTTTTTTCTAGGCACTAGATTCTCTACTTCTCGTTCATAAATTAGATATGATAATGCATCCATGGTTGATTAATGTAATTCAAACAACTTAGAAGGATTTGTTTCCTTAATTTCTATCTCTGAACTAACCTTGTGAATAACATTATCACTTTTAAAATTCAATGTTTCAAACTATAATTTCTTTTAATTCTTATTATAAACTATGTGGTGCAATGTCACCAACTTTATTCAAAATCAATTGGCTCCTGTTGAATTAATTCATCGTCAATAATTGGCTTTCTAGTGCCTTCCATTCAACCTAGTCTGGTATTTCTAGTGTTTCATCAAGATCTATATCCATAACCTGAAAATTAACGTTAGTGGGCGTGCCATAGGTGTTGCTTATTTTTATTTTTAAAGTGACTCCAACAATGTGAGTCATTTCCAAATTAAATTTTGGCAATCTCCATCTCCATCCACTCTGGTAGAGTCACTAGAATTTTTATTCAACTATTTCTTCCAAGTCTAGTTCCTTCATGCAGTATTGCTCTCTTGTGACTATTGTGAAGTGGAACCATCACTTGTGATAGGGTGTATATGTTATCGATGGGGCTTGTTATTTCATTATAGAGAATTGAGATCTTCATTGAAAACTTGATGAGTATTAGGCAAGACCTGATTATCTCCACCACCTTCATCTTTCCTTATTTGGGAAAAAAAAAACACAATATCCAACAAAATTTATATGGGTGTGAAAAGTAATCTTAGGGTTGAAACCTTTTACTACTTCTAACTCACTAAACTTAAAATTATTCATGTATGTGGCATATTCATCAATACTAGAAATGTCCTTCAAACTAAAATTCCCAAGTCTAATGGGTAGAGGTATAATCACCTTTCTCTTTTTTTCATTGAAGAGTATTCCCAATACTTTCACTGCCAACACACTTCTACTAAGAACTAATTGTCACAAAAATATATTGGAAGCATCATATGCTCCCCTTCAAAACCAAGTAGGTGAATATATGAAAATTCCTCTTGTGTTTGAAAAAATCCCCTTCTCTCCATGAGGTCATGAATTCATGGGATCACCTACTAGTGGAAGGACCACTTAACATTCTTTTACATTTTGAAAGAAAGAAATTCTATAAAAAAAAATAAGATAAAAGTCGAACTAAGCCTTATGCCTCTAGACGGAGGGGTGCCAAAACTACATGGATTCAACATCAAAGTTGGAGTGTCATGATATTGGGAGGCTTTCAAAAACATTGTAGTAATCAATAGAATACATCATTTATGAAGACATTTAGAACCTTTTTAATTGAATACAATTTCCTAGCTACATGGATTCAACATCAAAGTTGGAGTGCCATGATGTTGGGAGGATTTCAAAACATTTGTAGTAAACAATAGTGTAACAACCCTAGTGAAAATTCCATGTAATAAAAGTAAAAATAATAACCACGGTTTATGGGACACATATTCCAAGTTGAATGTTGGGAAAGACATCCTAGGGGCTGTTCATTTGGTTGATTATGGCTAAGGAAATTGGCAAAGGAAATGGCTAAGGCTTTGGAAAGGAAAAATGGAATTTTTGGCACATTTATTTATGAAATAATGGAAATTAGGAGAAAAGTAAGGTGAAAGGTCACAAGTTTCATGTGAGGAGGAAAATGAAGGAAAATAATGGAAAATGAATAAAATAGAGGCCTCATTCATAAAAAGGCGTCTAAGGATTAGTTGGTAAATTTTTGTTAGTTTAAGTTTGGAACTCTCTCATTATTGTCTCTCTCTCACTCACTCTTGGAAATTAGAGTTTTCTTGGAGCACTTTGGCATTGGAGCAAGAAAGGCAAAGAAGGAAAGAGAAGGCAAAGATCAAGCAAGGAAAGGCAGGATTAAGTAGCTACAACATGACTCTTTGCAAGCATTGATTTGCATGTGTATTTTCCTTGCTATATTTAGCACACATGGTGTTGTATGTGATTTTTTTTTTCTTTCATGGCATGGATTTTTCCAGGTGTGACAGTGTTTTCAGCCTAGCCTTGTCATTTCCTAATAGCTTTGATGAGATGGATTCTCATAATTCAGTTGAGTTGTATTGTTGGATGGATTCGAAGTTGAGTGGGGTGGGTCTCTGAAATGAAAAACACATGGCATAGTGGTTCCCAAACTGCACTATGGTTCATGGTAAATCCACTGGCCTGGTAACCCTTGAGCCATACTGTGGGTTGCAGTAAAGCTAGGATTGTGTGCCTCGGTGAGCCTAGGAATCCCTGTCGGTCAATGGTTGATCCAAATTTAAATAGGAACGCAACAAGTTACAGATATAACCATAAACACAAAGATGCAATAGAAATAAAACTTCATTTCATTAATATCAAAGAACCAAAACATGCTTACATACATAATGGAAATAAACTATCACATGCGATGGTAGCTTATCTCTTAGAAGAGATGTGGCAGCTACAAGCCTCTAAATTTTGTTACAATAGGGATTGAAGGCCTATTTATTATTGAGAAGCAATGAAAAACCTCAAACATCCAAAATCCTAACCCTAGGAGATGAAATTCCAAATTATGGGCCCCATTGGGGTAAATTGGTACATGAACTTCTCAGGGTCATAACTTTGGCATACAATCTTCGTTTGACACATATGATACCTCATTAGAAATATCTATCCAAGGAATACAATAGATGATGGTGAATATTAAATTGAAAACACATATTCATTGCCTAGTGATTTTCCAAAGAAAAACATCATTTAGGGCCTCAAAACGGCTCCGAAAGTTTATGACCTGAAAAACTGCCAAAAATAGTAAATTGTGCTACAACTAAGGAAACTGAAAAACTAAAAGAAAAAATGGTGGGGGTCCAAGTGGAATAGGTGGGTGACCACCAATATCTACCTGGATTATTCCTCCCCCCTTAGGAAGCAATGGTACCCATTGCATTGAGTTCCTCCATGAGATGAGGAAACTTCTACTGAACTTGGTCGTTCGTGAGCCAGTTTCCCTAGTGAAGTAGTTGGCCTACTTTGAAAACTTGAAATAGTTGGATCCTTTTTTGTCATGTGTTCTTGGTTTGTGTGTTCATGATTTGATCAGTTGTGGCTTGTTCCATGCAGTTTAGATTTAACTCTGTTGGTGTGAGTTGTTCTGCATTGTCAGATGTGTCCAACAATGGTGAAAAGTAGGGCCAAAGGTGGTCCACATTGAACACTCGGTGTAGACCAAGGAATGGTGGAATACTGAGATCGAAGGAATTTTCCCCTACTACCTTGGTGATGGTGTATGGCCCATATCAGAGTGGGTGAAGCTTGTTGTGGGGCCCAGCAAGGTGCTCCTTTTGCAAATGTAGCCAAACTTTGTCGCCCACCTGGAACTTGTGTGGCACCTAATGTTGATCATGTCACTACTTGTACTTAGGATTGGATTTGTCCAATATGTCATGGACATATCGGTGAATGTCCTGAATGTGCTCAATGAAGTTTTTTTCCTTGTCGGCTTCAGACTAGACATGAGCCAAATATACCTAAATAGCTGCAAATGGTATGGCCACATCAATGGGACATAGTTGTTGGAAATCGAGACCCACTTGAAAAGGGTTGTGTCTAGTCGAGTTGTGGAGAGCCCAGTTATAGATTTGTTGGACATAGGGGAGGATCTCATCCCATGTGCGTGGATTCTTTGACTTGTACATTCACATAATGTGTACGATCATCCCGTTGATGACCTCTATCTGACCATCAGTTTGGGGATGAAAATTTGTGGACTTAGTGAGCTTGGTGTCTAGCATCGACCAGAGACTAGACCAAAATGTACAGAGGAACTTGTTGTCTCGATCTGAGATGATAAACTGTGGGATCCCAAAGTGTACCCACAATCATTCAAAGAAGATCTTAGCAGTGGCTTCTACTATGATATTCTTATTGCAGGCTGTCGTAATGGACATCTTCGAGAATTTGTTGATGACCATAAAGACACAGTCATTTCCATGCTTAGTAGAAGGAAGGCTCAACATGTAATTCATGGAGATGGATTCCCAAGGTCAACTAGGTGTAGGCAGTGGAGTATAGATGCTTTTCTTCTTGATGGTCGGTTTGGCAATGGCGCAAGCAGTGCAAGATCTGATGTACTTCCTAACATCCTGTTGCAGATTCGACCAATAGAAATACTTCTGCAGTACTGCAATTGTTTTCTTGACCCCGAAATGCCCAGCGACCGAAGCGTAGTGCACTTCCCAAATCATCTTGGCTCGCTCGCTTCAAGGAATGCAAAGGTGTCCTAGGTGGCATAACAATGCATCTTGGAGGTGAAGATATGGAACTTGTTGACCCTCCAAGAGTGTCTAGTATGTGAGGCCGAATTCTGGATCGCTTTTGTAGAGAAGTGGCCAATCGAAAGTCTCATGCCCACAAGAGTTGAGAATGGTGGTTAATGCCATGATTAGTGGTCGTCTAAGGTAGTCGGCAACATTATTGGTGTTTCCCTTCTTGTACTTGATATTGAAATGGAACTATTGTAGGTATGTGGACCATTTCTGATGGTGATCATTCTATAACTTCCCTTGCGTATGTATGAACTATAAGGGTCGGTGGTATGTGTGGATGATCGTTTCCTTCCAAAAAAATGTAATGCTTCCATTTTAGACAGGCATACATAATGGAATACATCTCTTTTCCATAAGTGGGATACCCTTGGAATTTGTCTGAAAGTGTCTCACTGTGATATGCCAGTGGATGCCCTTCTCGAGTAAAGACTGCCCCAATAGCATAGTTAGAGGCATTTGTCTCGATCTCAAATGGTTTTTTCAAGTTGGGTAATGTGAGCATTGGTGTAGAGCAGAGGAAATGTTTCAGCTCTACGAATGCCTTCTGTTGAGATTCAGACCAAAATAATTTTTCTTTCACTCCTCCCTTGATGACTTGACTCAAGGGCCAAGTGGTATGAGAAAACCCCAACACAAACCTACAATAGAATTTGGCAAGACCAAGATAGTTGTACAACTCTTTCAAAGTGGTTGGGGCTGGCCAATCTCAAATGACTTGGATCTTTAATGGATCCACATGCACCCCCCGTTCATCAATAATATATCCCATATACTGAAGTTGGGTCATGCGAAGAGTGCATTTCTCCAAATCGGCACACAACTTGTGTTGTCGCAGTGTTTGGAGAACCTGTTGGATGTGGTGGAGGTGCTCTTCCAAAATTTGGCTGAAGATCAGGATGTCATTCAAGTATACCACTACAAATGAGTTGGTGAATGGCCGTAAGATCTGATCCATCAGCCTCATGAAGGTTTCAGGAGCATTCATCAACCCAAAAGGCATAACCAGCCATTTGAAAACATCCTCCTTGGCTTTGAAGGCAGTCTTCTACACATCAGAGGGTTCAATTGGTACTTGGTGATATCCAGACTTCAAGTCGATCTTGCTTAAATATTCCCCCCCTTGAGTTGGTCCAGAAGGTCATCAATCTATGGGATCGGGTACCTAATCTGGATAGTGATCTTGTTCAGTGCCTAATAGTCAATACAGAGTCTCCAAGTCCCATCCTTCTTTCGTACCAACACAATCGGGCTACCTCAGGGTGGTGAACTCGGTCAAATGTGACCTTTCTATAATAGCTCCTGAATCTAACTCTTGATTTCATCATTCTCCAGAACATAGCACAGCGTAGAGGCATCCCTGAGAGGGAGGTGAACATGTCCTCATACTCCTCCACAACTGTGTCCATCTGTTGTTTTTGTGCAGAGGGGCCCTGTCTAGAGGTCATGGCCACCATCTTCTTCTTTCCCTGACGGGGTATCATCAGGAAAATAATTTCCTAGTTTTAGAAATGAGTTTATTGCATTGTTTTGCAGTAACCAAAGAGATGGCGGTAGGCAGTGCTACCTCCAGTATCTTGTACAACTTATTTCCCAAGATAAAAACAATAGCATGAGGCCTTGAATCATACATAGCATGTCACTTCCACAAGTATGGTTGACCTAATAATACATCACAAACATCAAGAGGATAAATGTCACATAATACCTTATTCATGAAGGGCTTGATGTTGTATGGAAGGTGACACTACTGGCTGACTTGAAGGTCCCATCATTGGTGAAGCCACCCGATGGTGTACGATTGTGGGTGTGTTGTGGTCAGTAAGCCCAGACACTTCATGACCTCTGCTGAAATGAGGTTCTTTTAGCTCCACTGTTGACAATGAATTTTAGCAGGGAACCCTTTACCCGTATCTAGGAATGGAAGAGGTGCTCCTCCTCCTCTGGATCTTCGGGTTCCTCATTTTGGATCTTCATGATAGCAATGCTGGCATTAGGTTCTACACCAATAAACTATTTCCCTTTTTCATTCCCCTTGTTGGGTTCTAACTCAAATTCAGAACATGCAAATGATTCAGAAGCCTTCATCTCAGCCACCATTGACTGTTTGGCCCGACACTCACTTGTGTTGTGAGTTCATCCCTTATGGAACTCACACCACTTTCTTTTGTCCTTCTTTGGCTTTGTGATGTTGTTCTTTTCTTGTGGCTTTGGTAGGTTGTCCTGGGCTACCTCACCTTGGCTTTGTCCTTTGTTTTGTGGCTTGGGGGCACCTTTCCCTTGCTTCAGATTTGCAGATCCAAAGTCTCGCTTTTTCTGTTTAACTCCATGAACTCCATCTCATCCTAGATGTACCTATGTAGGCATCTATGGTACTTGAGTACCAAATGTTTCTCATAATCCTTGATACCAAACTTCGTGTGAAGGGTATGAAAAACATTGGTAAACTCCAACACGTCTTTGTCCCTTCCCTGCCACAAAGTGGTCCACTTTATGTATTTATCCTCAGAGCTCCTGACAAGGCATTAATACTCCTTGATGGCGTCCCAAAATGAATTCCAAGTGGGTGCGACTAAAACCAGTGATGGCATACTTTCATCCTTCTGCTCAGAGTAGGTTTCCCACCAGTTCTTGACGTGGTAGGCGACCTTGAGAAGAGAAAATGTAATATTTTCTCAGCTGGAAAAATCATGAAAGAAAAATATCCCTCTAGAATATTTAACCATTTTTCTATGGCATATGAATCTATTTGGCCCTCTTATATGGGAATGTAAGAGTTTACTTGTACCTTAGAGTGGCGCCTCCAAAGTGGCTACTAGATGTGGATGCGCTACAGTGGGCAACCATTGAAGGATCTACGAAAAGTTATCTATCATTGCGTTCCTTTATTTCTCGAGGGTCTCCTCAAGAAATATTTTGATAGGATCTCCTACTCCCTTGTCTTTCTTTTCTTCCCCCGTGGGTAGCCATCAAGGTTTGCAAGGCTGATCTTGCAAAGGTTCAACCAGATCAAGCCCTAACTCCTTATACTCCGACCTCGTTGGGGACATGCAAAGAATGATTGAGAAAGAAAAGACCCCTTTGATACCACTGATATAAATTTAAACAGGAACTCAACAAATTATAGATATAACCATAAACACAGAGATGCAGTAGAAATAAAACTTCATCTCATTAATATCAAAGAATTGAAATATGTTTACATACATAATGGAAATAAACTAGCTCAGGTGATGGTAGCTTATCTCTGAGAAGATATGTGGCAATTACATGCCTTTGAACTATGTTACAATGAGACTTGAAGGCCTACTTATTATTGAGAAACAATGGAAAACCCCAAACATCCAAAAACCTAACCCTAGGAGATGAAATACCAAACTAAACTATGGGCCCCGTTGGGGTAAATTGGTACATCAACTTCCCGAGGTCATAAATTTGGCATATGATCTTCGTTTGACACACATGATACCTCGTTAGAAATATCTATCTGAGGACTAAAACTACTAACGTTGAATATTGAGTTGAAAACTCTTATTCACCTCCTAGTGATTTTCCAAAAAGACATCATTTAGGGCCTCAAAACGGCTCCAGAATTTTAGGACCCAAAAAAATGCCAAAAATAGTAAATTGTGCTACAATTAATGAAACTAAAAAAATGAAAGAAACAATGGTGGGGGTCCAAGTGGAACAGGCAGGTGGCCACCAATATCCACCAATATCAATGGATAGATATACGATAAATACAAGACATGGATTTCTCTTCATTGGGCCTAGTAGTCCCGGGATGGGATGTATGGTAAATCCTGGAGAGTGGGTCTCAGTGTAGGGCCTAGTGACTATGGATTACCATAGATCCTAAGAGACTAAGAGGCACTCAAATTCCTCATGGTGTGGGTGGAGAACTCTGGTAGCATCCATGCTTGTTTGCTTCTTTTAGATTGGTTATGAGTCCCACATTCATGCTTGGAATATGGAATAGGGGTGATTGGCTAAAGAGATATTTGGTTCATCGAATCTATGGTTGGGTGGAACATGTTAGTCCCATCCCCGATTGGTTTTTGCATTCATTAACGAGAAATTAACTCTCTTGGTTTTCATGTGTAAATGTACAGGTTTATATGTGGATTTTATGGCTGATTCATTTATGGTATTTATGTTGTTACTATGCTGGTTATGTATGTGTTTTATGACAACATCTATGTATGGATCACATCATGTTTTTACTTGTAAATGAATGGACAATGTATCTATGACCTAATAGATGATAATGTAAAAAATGACATGAGGGAATGATGGTTCTTAGCGATTCTTATATAAGTATGATATCCCTATGCTTAATTATGTTGTTTACACCTATATATTACATGTTTGTGATATGTTTGACGAAATTCTTGTCATGGCTAGTAGAAATCTAGTTAAGGGCTTGTTTAAATAAAAACTTCTACTTCATTGTTTCCCTGTTATTTTATTGTTCTTAAGATATCATTCCATTCTGGGTGGTGACCTGGGCTTTGGGCCAAAAAAATGTTATATACACTAGTGAAAATTCCATGTTATAAAGTAAATAAAGGAAAAATAAGACCACGGCTAAGTGATACGTATTCCAAGATGAATTGTGGGTAGGACATCCTTTTCTGGGTGTTCATTTTGGTTTATTATGGCTAAAGGAAACTGGCAAAGGCTATGCAAAGGCATTAAAAGGAAAAAATGCCTTTTTGGCACATTTACTTATGAAAACAAAGGAAATTATGAGAAAAGTAAGGTGAAAGGTCACAGGTTGCATGTGAGGAGGAAATTGAAGGAAAATAATGGAAAATGAATAAAATAGAGGCCTCATTGATAAAAAGGCTTCTCAGGATCAGTTGGTAGGCTCTTGGTCAGTGTAAGATCTTGGCTCAATCTTTTGATCAAGTTTTGGATCAAGGAAGGAAAAGAAAGCAAAGGAAAAGGAAGGAAAGCAAGGATCAAGGAAGAATATTAAGGTTAGGAAGATTCATTAGGAATTCTTGCAGGTAACATATTGTATGTGTGATTTTCTAGTTGGTTTGGGAATGCATGGATTTACATGTTGGTGTATGATTCTCTTGTTGTTGGTGGCCCGGTTTTGTCGAGTTATGATAGTGGTTTTTAGCCTAGCCTTCCTTTTTCTGGATTCCATGGTGTGTTGGGATGTCTATTTTTGTTTTGAGATTTGGTTTTCCAGATGGATTTTGGAATCAAGGGTAGAGGTGGTCTCAAGGTTCATTCCCAAAGGCCTAGGAATCCCTTGACTAGTTTTAGCGGGATACATAGTAAATACTGAGGGAGGAGTCTTGGTTTAGGGCCTAGTGATCCAGGTTTGGATTGCGGTAAAGCCTGAGAGACTGGTCTCAGTTTAGGGCATAGTGATCTGGGATTAGATTGCGGTAAAGCCTGAGGAAAAGGAGATGGAAAATTCCTCAAGCCTAGTGATGGATTATGGATGGCATTCAAAGTTCGGGTTGGTTATGATCGGGGCACTGGTTTTGGTGTGATCAAGGTTTGATGAGTGTGGAGGTGGTTAAACCTATGGATTCCCTTGGCTTTTTTTCGATTGGTGTTTCCATGAGATTCCACATGCATCCTTGGAATATTGCATGGGAGTGATTGGCTGAAAGAAATATTTAGTTTAGCCATGTCTATGGTCGGGTGGTACATGAAAGTCCCAAACTTGGTTAGATTTTCTTATGATTAATGAAATATAGGTTCTCTTGATTTTTCACTTGTTTATATGCGGATTTAATGGTTGTTATATCTCTGATATTTACATGGTTTTATGTTGGTTATAAGCATGGTTAATTGACTAGTTCATGTCATGGTTATTTCATGTATGTACTTGTGAATGTTAAAATGATGGATGTAAGACCTAATTGATGTCATAACAGTTCAATGGAGAAGGTGGTGATCCTTCTTGTTATGTTTCATAAATGTTTTCAGTCATTCATGCTCTGTTTTGTATCATAGACCTGTAGGTTACATTAATACCAAGTGTTTCACAGAATGTCAGTCCGGGTTGGGGATGCTCAAGCTTAGTCATGAGGTTTATTTCTGGTTCACTAGCTTTTTCATCATGTCTTTGATGGATTTTGTAAGTTATAGCAAGTTTTGGGCAGTGGCTAGAATTCTAGGCTAGAAAATTTCCTTAAATTTTGTGAATGTTGGCATAGGTCTACTAGGAAAATTCCCTAGGCACTGGCATGTAATCCTGTGAGAACATCCAAAGGTCCTTGGATGTTGGCATGCCCATAGCATGAGATCGTCCAAAGGTTAAGGATCTTAAAAGGTCAGTGGGACAAAGAGGTAGGATGTCCGAGTAGCTGAGATGTCTCCTGGGGTTGATTTTGCTGACATGTAAGGTATGGTTGATGTGTTTTGTCGATTCCATTTCCTTAATGTCACCAAGGAGGTTGAACCCATTATAGTGACCTCTATCGTCACATGTTTACCCCAGCTGGCTAGTTTCTTGGGTAGATGTGGGAGGAGGGGTTGTTACAGAGTGGTATCAGAGTGTGGCTACGCTCTCCTTGGGTGAATGTGTTTGTCATGCATTCATGTCGTTTTCATATGTGTTTCTTATGTTTGTAGTCCATGTTCTTGTTGCATTTGCAAGGTGTTGATCATGGTTGTAGTGATGTCGCCATTCGAGGGTTGATGGTGTTGTTGTGGGATGTATCATCATGAGTGTATGGTTGTATATGTGTTTCTTATACATGTCAGTGTCTTTATGTTGTTATGCATACATTTTCATGGTGAAGGTTGTTATGCTTGAGGTCATTTTAGACAATTATGTCATCATGATGCTATGGGTATGTTGTGATTCTAATGTGTTGGCTGAGATAGAGTAGGAGATGCAAATCATCAGAGTGAAGTTGCAACATTGGACCCCAAGGCAAGAGCATGTCATCATATAGGTGTGTATGTTGGGCGTTTAGGTATGTAGGTTAAGGATTTTTATATGCATTATGGTTATATACATTAGGTTTATGTACATATCTATTGATGTTATATACATGACAAATGTTAATTGTTTGTGTAGTCATATGCACATGTATTGGATAGTCATGCATGATAGTAACCTGTGGTGGTATGTATTGTTATTGTTGGTTTATGCTAGATAACTTGATGTTATATGTTATATGTTGTTTTTGAGTATCTTATAGGTTGATTTGTTGTTCTAATATGATAATTAGGTTATATTTTGTTAATGAGAATGATATATAACTTGTTGTGGTTTTATCTTAGTAACTTGATGAATAGAGTTATTACATTAGTATCTTGATGTTATATGTATCATACTAATTTGGATTGCTCTATGCAAATGGTTAGGGTTATGACATTCAGGTATGAGTAAATATGTTGTGATATTATGTCGTACTAATCTAGACTGACTTTGCAGATGTGATTATTATGTATGAATGATAATTGTTTATGAGCTTATTATGTGAACATGTTAGCTAGTTATTTTTATGATCATCATGACCTTATTTATGTTTGACCTAATGTGTTTTGAAGTTATATCGTGCTAATTAGATTGATTGTGAAAAAAAGATAGTCTCCCCTAAGATACATTAAGATATGAGTTTGATTATGTCGTCTACTTTGTGCTTAAGTGTTTGGTTATGTTGTCTATTTGATGTTTGAGTGTTTCTATTATGGCATCTATATGTTGTTGAATGTTTGACTAACCACATGATATGAGTATGTGTTTATAAGATTGCATCAAGAAATGATCTTGTTTTAATTCGGTTTTACTCACACATATGTGTTGAGACAGTTGATATGTACTTGATTGTAATAGGTCATAGTTGTAGCATTATGTCTAATGACTATGAGTTGATTATGGAATATGAAATGATTGTTAGTCTTGGTAAAGGATGATTTCAAATTAATATAAATGTTGTCTTGATATTTGGAAAATGGGTAAATAGTGCAGGAAACATTCTTAGTGTTAGTATCACAAGGTAATAGTTGATGTGCTTATATAACTAACAATTGGGTGACGTGGAAGTGCATAGTAACACTCAATTACAGCAAGGAAAAGGTCAAAGAAATGAATCGGGAAATTTTTTTTTTGGCTATGTTTGGAAACCCTAATTCTAAAAGAGTGAGTGCTTCGCATACACGAAGTCTTCTTAACCTTATTCTTCATTGAAATCATGTGGATATGTGCTAAGATGCATGAACTTGTAATTGAAAGGTATATTAGCTAGTCTCTAGTTACAGGTGGATCTGTTGAGGGAATTGGAGTCCCTTGAGAGATGGTGTGGATGTGTTCAATTGTAAGCAATGTGCTTGGCACAGCAAGGTAAGGTAACCAGTGTATTGTAGTGTTTGTTTAAGCACTAACAGTTATGTGTTGATGGAAGTATGATGCAAGGGATTGCATGGAAATTTCCATGCACTCTTGAAGAATGCTTCAGTTGAGCTTTCCCTTGGAAGCACTGGGAACCATGGTAATTGAGTCATGGTTTTTTTTGTTAGTCTTGTACTTTTGATTATTTTGGTGATTTATTTTTCTTGATTACATTTTTGTTTGCGCCTTGTGCCTGGCCATGCCACTTTGGTTGTGGTGTCATGTTGTTATTGGTTTTCATGGTTTTGTTCTTGTTTGCTTCTTGTCTTTCCTTTTATGTTTTGAGCCTTGGGAATTGGTTTGGGAAAAAGGAAAGTTAATGGAGCTTAGGGAGAGTTGTGTGGTACCCAACAGGTAATGTAATACATTGATGAAGCTCGGTACATGATTAAGTGCAGCGGACGATAAGCTTATGACAACCAGTTGGACTGGTTTGGTCCATTGGCATAAATGGACGATGGAAGTACAGTCATGAGAAAGGTAACCAAAAAAGGTAAAGTAAATGGATTTGAGTTGTTTGGTGCCTTGGCTAAGTTGGGAATTGAGATTCTCAATGTTGTGCATGTTGTGCACAAATAAGGAAGTTCGGTTAACCTGAACCTTCTGTTATCTGGTAATTATGTTATGATCATGTTGATGCTGACATTTATATATGTATACCTGTATGTATTTCGTGTCTGACAGGATCATCATGGATCATGGTGATTTTATGTTGATGTTTATAAGTATATATGTGCATGTATGCATATCATGTTTGATAGGGTCATGATTGTTTATGCTATTTTTTATGTATATGTATCTATGTATTTATGTCACTATCTGATAGGGTTGTTAGGGATCATTCTTGTGGAGGAATGATTGCTTATGCAGGTGAATGGCTTGACACAGTTCTTGGTCTTATGGAAATGAAGTGGAAGAGTTATCATGACATATATATGAGGTCAATATCATGTGGATATGAGTTGATATTGTATGCTTGTATTATGCCTATGTTTATGTTATGACAGGTAACATGGAAGGATACGTCAGCATAACGAAAACAATGCACTTGCGACATGCTAGGATAAGCATGGATGGTGGAGAGACACTGGAAGCAATGTTTCTTGGTAGAGACAGTGTGGTTTTGAATATGCCATACTACTCTTGTGTATATGTTGTACATGTTTCCTCTATGATTTTTTGTGCATGCAGTGTTGTGTTTATATAGTGTGTGTACATGTTCTTTATGCAATGTTATGTATAGGGCGATACAAATAATGTTGTGCAAATATTGCATATGTAGTGTTGGGAATAGGTGGTGCTATGTACATGTTGTATATGTATTTCTATGTACATATGTTGTTGTGTGCATGTTGTACATATGGTGTTGTGTGCATGATTGTACAAGTGGTGCTATGAGCATGTGGTGTCATGTACATATTGTACATGTGGTGTTGTGTACATGTCGTGCATGCAATGTTGTGTGCATGTGGTGTCATGTACATGCCATGCATGTGGTATTAGGTACATGTTGTACAATAGGTGCAATGTACATGTGGCACTGTGTACACATTGTGAAAGTGGTGTCATGTACATGTGATGTTGTGCACACATTGTGCAGGTGGTGTGGTGTACATGTGGTATTGTGTACATGTTATACATATGGTACTAGTGTATGTGTGGTATTGTTTACATGTCATACATGTTGTGTTGAGGGCATGTGGTTCTATGTATGTGCATTGTGTAGCCATGGTATCGTGACATGTGTACTCCTTGTGTTGTACTCTGTGTAGTACATGTGTTTTGTTTTATTGTATGCCATGTGTAGGTGCATGCATTGTGTGGCATCATACATCGGGTATAGATTTATGTGTTCTATCATGTGGTGCCACTCGTTATGTGCATATGTATGTCTTGTGATGTACATTGTGTATGTATACTCATTATGTTGTGTTGACATCGGGTGTAGGTGTATGTAGTGTGTTGTGTTGTACACTGGGTGTAGGTGTATGTGTTATGTGTTAGGTGTAGGTGCATGTATTATTTGGTGTGTATGTGTGTGATGCACACTATGCATATGCGCAAATGGTTAAGGAGAAGGCATTGGGTGTTTGTCGAGTATGGAAACCGATCAAGAATGCTTACGAAATAAAGACAAAGGTAGAAGTTAAGGATTAATTAAAGGATAAATATCAGTATTTTCTTTTAGTTTTATTATGTATGTTATCTATGATTATGGTTTATGATGATTAAACATGATCTATGATTTTGATCTATGATGGTTGTGTTTTGGGCTAACCTGATGTGATATATTTATACATGATGGTTTGGTCAAAGATACTAGTTTGTATTGTGGTGATAGGAAGTAAACAGGATTGCAAGTGTACCTTATTGATAGCTACCAATGAGGTATGATTTAAAGTTATTTCAATTTATTCAAATCTAATGGAACTCATGTGCTTGGTATAGGAAGCAAGGAAATACCCGGTTGGGTGGTTGAAACTAACTACAAGAATTAGTAGCATCAGTGAAATGAATTAGAAAATACTGCATTATGCTAGTAAAGTACTTTAGGAGCAGGTCCATTGTGGGACACTAGTACCCAATAGTTTCCATTGATTTCCATGAGCATGATATGACCAGTATGATGGTTTTGAGGAAGGTATATGCCTTGTTTTTTGTATCTTCCAATGCGAGGAAGCCTTGCCAAGGGATGGAGTAGGTCCATTATGGGACACTGATACCCAATTGTGTCCATTGATTTCCATGAGCATGTTATGACCAGTATGATGGTTTTGAGGCAGGTATATGCCTTGTTTTTTGTATCTTCCGATGCAAGGAAGCCTTGCCAAGGGATAGTTTTGAGGCGGGTATATGCCTTGTTTTTTATATCTTCTGATGTGAGGAATCCTTGCCAAGGGATCGATCGCCTGGGATAGGGGATGTCAAGGAACTTGGAAGGTGACTACATAGAAGGGGGTGACCAGATTTCCTAAGGGACTATGTAGCAGAGAAGGGAAGGTCATAGATATATTATTTTTGGTCATGAGCATTGCTATATGGAATCAGCTACACATTGGGAGTGTGCCCGTGATCCAAAATGGATCTAGAATAGACTTCTAAGTCTAAAGTGTTCCTCACAGAGGAAAATGAAATTCAAGGTCTACTCTTGGAAATAGTCCCATTGCATATATCTTTTCATTATGAATCTACTATAACTTGAATGGCCTAAAATGGACTTCGGATGCAGAAGTTATCACAAAAAGAAGATTTCCCCTTATCCTTAGAAAAGGAGGCATTTCTTATAAAAATGGCATAAAAGGCTCATTGAAGAAATTTCATCGCAAAAGGCCAAAGGGAAGGACTTAGACCAAAGGCCTTAAGAACCCCCAATCAACGATCTCTAATATATCGGGTCAGAGGCAGGCTGCATGCAATATCGGGACCCAAGCAGAGCCGATTGCGATAAAGCGAGATCGGATCGGCGGATTGGGTTGGTACAGTCCATGGTATATGGAAAGAACCCCCGATATGTTACATATGCGATATGCCGATGCAATTATGTGACTGTGCGATGAACACTTCATTGATAGTCATTGGATCTAGGTAAGAATGGATGGTTGTGATTGAATCGACGATCGGAACAATCGAGGTGATCAACGATTGGAGGAGCAGGGACATAGACCCCCGTCGATGCGATATGTGATGTGCAATATTGGCGATCGGCGGACCAGCGGATCGACAGTTAGTATAGTCGAAGGGAAGACCCCGGGGCCACTGTGATTGCCATAAGCGATAAAAAGGCGGACCCAATGGGGATTATAAGTGTGATTTCATAATATTTGAAATCTGGTTATGATGATTTTCTTTGTATTTATGTGTATTTGGGTTTCTTGGCCTTCCACCTGTGCAATGTGATTTGCGATGAGCGATGAAGAACACATACTTGATAGATTTATAGGGGCGATTCTATACTATTTGAAGCTGGATAAACGCTCAATCATGTGTTTTCGTCAGTTTTCCTGTGTATTGCATTATTTGGCTATTTCTGCAGGAGGAAGGTCGAACGGTTGGGTTTCCTATGCCCGCCAATTCATTGCAATGGGAAACTAATTCTTTTATGAAAATTTGTGGCTTTTCCATGATGAAGGACTGTAACCAATGTGTTACAAATACACAGAGAGCACCATTGACAGGGATTCACACAGAGGCCGAGAGTAATGCGTAGAGGCAGCTTGGAGAAGCCCAGAGCTATTTGAACATTGAGGAATCCAAAGGAAAAGCTCAATGTATGCCGAAAGAGACAGAGCCAGAGCTAAGAGCCAGAGCCAAAGCCAAAGCCAGAGCCAGAGCTGAGAGCTAGAGCCAGAGCCAGAGCTAAGAGCCAGAGCCAGAGCTAGAGCCAGAGCCGAGAGGACGGCAAAGAGATCGAAATGGTCCAGTTGTTGCTGGTGTTTAAAATGTGCTAAAGATAGAAGAATGAATCCCAGAGATAGTGAAAGAACTCTGAGGGAGTCAGAGAATCCAGAAGCTCAAGAAGCTCAGAGCATTGATTGAAGGAGTCAAGTCCAGAGAAGCCTAGATATGTCTGCAGAGTGAGGACAGCCAGGGGTAAGATGGCATTCTAAACCCATAGGTTTAGTTGTAAACCAATGGAGTTGAGCATGGAGCTTGTAAAATTTTTTCCATAATCCCAAAGAGTCTAATCGAGTCGATTAGAGCTCAAGGAGACGTAGCCCAAGATATTAGGGTGAACTCCATATTAAGCTTGTTGTCTTGTGGTTTGTTTATTTGTTGCATCTTATTGATTTCATGTGGTTTGTTTATTTGCTTCATCTTATCCAATTAAGATTTTACCAAGAAGGTGAATGGAAAAGCTAAGTAGGAGACTCACTTTATTGCTGCAACATTATATTCATTTCAGTTTCCAAAGTACAGTGTGCTTAAGCAAAATTTGAAGGATGAAATGCATGCATGAGAATGATGTGCATGAACACAGGGATGTTGATGACTTCCTTATATTTAAACATGTACGTGTAATTAACTTGAAGGGGTGATTGCTTTGTTTTTAAACATGCATGTAATGTAATATTGACTTGGGAAAATTTGATTTGGTCTCCAAGATGGAGATAATGATGAAGTGTTTCATCTTTCGAAAAGCATGTAGAAAAAGATATAAAGACATGCTTGACTTGAAGGGTCAATTGTTTTAAAGGCATGTTTTGTTGGCTTGTTATCTAGTCAATCATTTGTATGTAGATGTAAAGACGTGGAGGTATTCACAAAATGTGAAATCTGTTTCTTTTGTTGAAGCAGGAGTTTAGGCCATCCAGTTGTTGTCTGTAATCCTGTTGTTGTTAATAGTTGTTGTTGACAATATGTCAAACAGGTACAAATGTAAATTTTTGTGAAGCAGATGTAACTTCATATTTGTTTGAGCCACCTTGGATCAATGATCTAGGAAGAGAAGTTCAAACTACCTTTTGTGACCTTCCTAGTAGGAGTTCTGCATGAAGTCAAGGAGGAAAACAGTTCTTCCTAGGAGGACCAACACATCCAGGAAGGAAAGTTGTCAAAGGCTTTGGTCAGAGGCACTATGCAAGGCAAGTGTATGGAGGCTGAAAGAAGAGGGTGTTGTTACTCTCATTTACTATTCAGATTAGTATGTCAGTCTTTTGGAGACCAAAAATTCTTTTAGTGGGAAGGTGTTATCCAAAATGGATATAGAATAAACTTCTAAGTCTAAAGTGTTCCTCACAGAGGAAAATGAAAGTCAAAGGCTGCTCTTGGAAATAGTCCCATTGCATAGATATTTTCATTCTAAATCTATTGCAACTTGAATGGTCTGAAATGGACTTCATATGCAAACGTTATCACAGAAAGAAGATTACCACTTATCCTTAGAAAATGAGGCATTTCTTATAAAAATGGCCTAAAAGGCTCATTGAAGAAATAACATCGCAAAAGGCCAAAGGGAAGGACTTAGACCAAAGGCCTTAAGAACCCCCAATCAGTAATCTCCGATATATCGGGTTGGAGGCAGACTGCATTCGATATCGGGACCTAGGTAGAGCCGATTGCGATAAAGCGGGATCGAGTTGGTACAATCCATGGTATATGGAAAGAACCCCCAATCTGTTACATATGCGATATTCCAATGCGATTATGCAACTATGCGATGAATGATTCATTGACAGCCGTTGGATCTAGGTAGGAATGGACGGTTGCGATTTAATCGGCGATAGGAATGATCGGGGTGATCGTCGATCAGAGGAGTAGGGACATAGACCCCCGCCGATGCGATATGCGATGTGTGATATCAGCGATCAGCAAACCGGCAGATAGATGATCATCATAGTCAAAGGGGAGACCCCGGGGCCGCTGTGATTGTGATAAGTGATAAAAAGGCGAACCTAATGGGCATTATAAGTGCGATTTCATAATATTATAAATCCGAGTTATGCAAGATTTCTTTGTATTTCTGTGTATTTGGGTTTCTTGGGCTTCCGCATGTGCAATGCGATTTGCAATGAGTGATGAAGAACACAGCTTTATAGGGTCGATTCTATACTAGTTGAAGTTTGGATAAACGCTCAGTTATGTGTTTTCGTTAGTTTTCTTGTGTATTGCATTATTTAGCTATTTCTACAGGAGGAAGGTTGAACGGTTGCGTTTCATGTTTCCACCAATTCATTGCAATGAGAAACTACGTCTTTTATGAAAATGCATGGTTTTTCCATGATGAAGGACTGTAACCAATGTGTTACAAGTACACAGAGAGCACCATTGACAAGGATTCACACAGAGGCCGAGAGTAATGCACAAAGGCAGCTTGGAGAAGCCCAGAGTTGTTTGAACACTGAGGAATCCAAAGGGAAAGCTTAGTGTATGCTGAAAGAGCCAAATCTGAGAGCCAGAGCCAGTGTTAGAGCCAGATCCAAGAGCTAGAGCTAGAGCCAGATCCAGAGCCAAGAGGATAGCAAATAGATCAAAATGATCCAGTTGTTGCTGGTGTCCAAAATGTGCTAAAGACAGAAGAAGGAATCCCAGAGACAGTGAAAGAAATTTGAGGGAGTCAAAGAAGCCAGAAACTCAAGAATCTCATAGCACTGACTAAAGGAGTCAAGTCCAGAGAAGCCTAGATCTGTCTGCAGAGTGAGGACAGCCAGGGGTAAGATGGCATTCTAAACCCATAGGTTTAGTTTTAAACCAATGGAGTTGAGTGTGGAGCTTGTAAAAGATTTCAGCCATAATCCCAAAGAGTCTAATCGAGTTGATTAGAGCTCAAGGAGATGTAGCCCAAGATATCAGGGTGAACTCCATATTAAGCTTGTTGTCTTGTGGTTTGTTTATTTGTTGCATCTTATTGTTGTCATGTGTATGATGTTTATTGTTGCTCTGTTTCACTGTTACATGATGCATATCAGTTTAAGCAAAAGAACATAAGCACTCAAATAGTCTAAAGGAAAACACAAGCATACACCTCTTTCAAGCATTTTTAATTCTGCAATTGGTTAATCATAAGCTAGATCTTGGAAATTAATAAGCTTTGGAGTGGGAGAGGTTCTTGTAAGCAGACAAGAAGCCTTTTAGTGCCCCATTTCAGATCAACCTATGAAAAATGATTCAGTAACTGTTCACTGAGAGGAAAAGTGGCATAGGGCTGTAGTGCTAGACGTTGGATGCAGCTTTGACTATGAAATTGGATTATGGACTTCCTAGGAAAGAGGTGAATCCTGGTACTACGTTTTGGGGTGGAGGTGTGAGCCTTTGGATTCCGTTGATTGATTGATATGGTAATCATATCCTTTTATTTGTTGGTCTAGCAAATGTGCATATATGTATATGTGGTTATTGTAAATACCATAATGAGCTATGTTATAAAGCTCCAGTATGTGATACGGTTGTTATCTGGTCATGTTGTCATGATGTTTTACTTTTGAGAAGGTCATTCATTGTAAATACTACAATGAGCTAATTTATAAAGCTCCATGGGTTGTATGTTTATTTTTCAGTGGTTTTGCTAAGGTCTTGGTGTGGTTTAACACTAAGGAATATGTTCCCAAAGGGGTAGGGTTCTGTAATATACCCTAGTGAAAATTCCATGTAATAAAGTAAATAAAGGAAAAATAAGACCACAGGTAAGGGACACGATTCCAAGATGAATGTTGGGCAAGACATCCTAGTGTGGGTGTTCATTTCAATTTATTATGGCTAAAGGAAATTGGCAAAGGCTATGGAAAAAGGCATTTTTAGCACATTTATTTATGAAAATAAAGGAAATTATGAGAAAAGTAAGGTGAAATATCACAGGTTGCATGTGAAGAGTAAATTAAAGGAAAATAATGGAAAATGAAGAAAATAGAGGCCTCATTGATAAAAAGGCTTCTGAGGATAAGTTGGTAGACTCTTGGTTAGTGTAAGCTCTTGGCTCAAGTTTTTTCTCGGGTTTTGGATCAACGAATGAAAAAAAAAAAAGCAAAGGAAAAGGAAGGAAAACAAGGATCAAGGAAGAAGAGCAGGATTAGGCAACTTCAGCAGGATTAGGTAGCTTCAGCAGGAATACTTGCAGGTAGCATATTACATGTGTGATTTCCTAGTTGGTTTGGACATGCATGGATTTTCATGTTGGTGTATGGTTCCCTTGTTGTCGATGGAATGGTTTTTCCAAGTTATGATAGTGGTTTTTAGCCCAGCCTTGCCTTTTTCTAGATGCCATGGTGTGTTGGGATGTCTATTTCAGTTTCGAGCTTTTGTTTGCTGAATGGATTTCAGAATCTGGGGTAGAGGTGGTCACGATTAGGTTAATTCCCAAAGGCCTAGGAATCCCTTGACCAGTTTTGGCAGGATACACGATAAAGCCTAAGGGAGGAGTCTCAGTTTAGGGCCTAGTGATCCGGGTTTGGATTGCAGTAAAGCCTGAGATTCTGGTCTCAGTTAAGGGCCTAGTGATCTGGGATTGGATTGCGGTAAAGCCTTATAGACAAGGAGATAGAAAATTCCTTAAGGATATTGATGGATTTTGGATGACATTCCAAGTTTTTTTCAGTTGTGATCGGGGCACCAACCTTGGTGTGATCATG
This sequence comes from Pinus taeda, assembly GCA_000404065.3. Classification (NCBI taxonomy): domain Eukaryota; kingdom Viridiplantae; phylum Streptophyta; class Pinopsida; order Pinales; family Pinaceae; genus Pinus; species Pinus taeda. The sequence goes on along the minus strand of APFE030187905.1, from coordinate 164,429 downwards.
GTTTGATGAGGGTGAAGGTGGTTTAACCTCTGGATTCCCTTGGTCGTTTTTGGGTTGGTGTTTCCATGAGATCCCACATTCGTGCTTGGAATATGGCACAAGGGTGATTGGCTGAAAGAATGATTTGGTTCAGCCATGTCTACTGTCAGGTGGTACGTGGAAGTCCCGAACTTAGTCTAATTCACCTATGATTAATGAAAGCTAAGTTCTCTTGATTTTGCACTTGTTTATATGTGGATTTAATGGTTTTATATCTCTGATATTTACATGGTTTTATGTTGGTTATAAGCATGTTTAATTGATTGGTCCATTTCATGGTTATTTCATGTATTTACTTGTGAATGTTAAAGTGATGGATTCAAGACCTATTTGATGTCATAACAGTTCAATGGAGAAGGTGGTGATCCTTCTTGTCATGTTCATAATTGTTTTCAGTCATTCATGTTTTGTCTTGTATCCTAGACCTATATGTTGCATTTATACCAAGTATTTGATAGAATGTCAATCCCAATTAGGGATGCTCATTCTTAGTCCTAAGGTTGATTTTTGGTTCACTATCTTTGTCATCATGCCTTTGATGGATTTTTGAAGTTATAACAAGTTCTAGGAGGTGGCCAGAATTATAAGCTAGAAAAGTGCCTTAAATTTTGTGGACGTTGGCCCAGATCTGCTAGGAAAAGTCCCTATATGTTGGCATGTAAGCCTGTGAGAGCATTCAGAGGTCGCTAGACATTGGCATACCCATAGCATGAGAGTGTTCAGAGGTTATGATGCATAAAAGGTCAGTGGGATCTAGGGGCAATATGTCTGAGTGGTTGAGATGTATCCTAAGGTTGATGGTGGTGATTTGTAAGGTTTGGTTGATGTGTTTTGTTGATTCAATTTCCTTAAGGTCGCTAAGGAGGTCGAATCCCTTATAGTGGCCTCTCTCGTCACATGTTTACCCCAGCTGACTGGTTGCTTAGGTAGATGTGGGAAGAGGGGGTGTTACAAAAAAGTGACTCAAACCATGGGGACATTGGCATAGAACTGGACAAATTAGTCCCTGGATGCCAGCATGCAAGCCTGTGAGACCATCTAGAGGCCCCTGGATGCTGGCATGCCCATAGAATGAGAGTGTCCAGAGGGAAAGTGATCATAAGTTTCATTTGGACCTAGGGGAAAGCTGCCTGAAGTTTTGGCATGGTTCTAAGGGGTCTTGTAGCTAATGTGGAAGGTCTATGTGTTGTGTTTCCATCGATTCCATTTCCTTAAGTTTACGTAGGAGGTCAAATCCAACCATAGTAGCCTCTCATCATATGTTTACCCTGATTGGTTGGTTACTTAGGTAGATGTGGGAGGAGGGTGTTACAGAGTGGTATCATAACATGGTTCACCACTCAGATTGGATGGGATGCATGTGTTGGCCACGCATGCATGTTAGTTGCATGTTTGTCTCTTACACTTTCATTCCACGTGCTTGGTGCATTATATGTTGTTGATCATGGTTGTAATGATGTCGCCATGTAGAGCTTGATGTTGTTATTGTGGAGTGGCTTGTCGTGAATGTATGACTGGTTACATATTGTTATATGCCACTTACATGTATCATTTGGAATGCTTGGTTACATTCTTGTATGCTTGGTTACATGTATCATTCTTGTAGGTTTGGCTGCAAGTATTGTTTGCTTATGCTTTATTACCTGCATCCATGTGTGTGTGTGGTTGCTTATGCATTTCTTATGCATGTTTATGTTTTCATGTGGCCATGTGTACAGTGGCGTAATGGTTGTTGTTGTCATGCATGAGGTCATGGTATGTGTATTTGATATGGTCATGCATTGATGATTGGACTCTAACTAGAATGATGTTTACTTGTTGATGAACTTATTTGTATATGTCTATATGTTGTTACGATTATGTTATACATGTATCATGTTGATTTGAATGATATTGCAAATGAGGTAACATCCCCAAATTATACTAAGGTACATTGGTTTGTTATGATTTGATTTACCTGACATATTATGCCTTGCAGGAAAAAGTTCAAAATGAATAGCAAGATGGTACACTACAAGGAATATCTATATGAATCAGATGAGAAACATGGTGGGCACTCTTCTGATTTGGTAGACACGTTGAGAATCTTGAAGGAAGAAATGAGGAGTTGTAAGGAAGATAATGACAGGATCATATAGGCACAAGAGAAGAAAGCAACGGTTAATTCTATACTTCTTCAGAGTTTGTCAGAATTGCAGCAACAAGGGCCACTTCGGATCAGCCATGGACAGGAGGACAAAACAAATGGAGCATATGGAATTAGGTCTCATGGTGGTCACATTTCAAATATAGACGACACTATTAGAGATGGCAGGTTGCGGATACTCTGGATAGGATAGGTGATGGATACAAGTACTATTCTAGTTATGGTTCTGACAGGTATCATGATCATCATCATTATCATCCTTACAAGAGGAGTGATATGGGATACTTGTCAGATGAGTTTAAGAAAGAAAATACACCTACTTTTGATGGATATGTGAAGAAGCTAGAAGATGCAGAGGCTTAGATACTTGGGATGAACAAATTATTTGAGTTGCATGAGTACACAAATAACATGAAGTCTAGAATAGCTATCTTCAACTTGAAAGGTAAAGCATACATTTGGTGGGAAGATATGAAGTGGGTCAAAGACATTAGGATGGATGACTTGAGTTGGTGGGAGTTCAAGAGGCTTTTCAGGAAGAAATATTTGTCAGAAAGGTACTATGATAGCAAGGCCAAGGAAATCTATGAGATAAATATGGGGTCAATTACAGGTGAAGAGTACACGACCAAGTTTCTGTAGCTATTGAGGTATGTACCATATCTTACAAATGAGAATCCTAAAGTTCAACAATTCTTCAGTAGTTTATCATTAACATTTAGAGATCAGATTGATTATGATGAGCCTCAGACACTTGAGGAAGTCATTGGGAAACTGAAGCATTACTTCGAACAATCAAAGTGTAAGAATGAATCTTGGCAAGGATGGAAAGGAAAAGGAAAAGGTAAAGGTCAATGGCAGCCTAAGAGAGCAAGGCCTCAAAATGCAGGTGAGAAAGAAAATGTGGCACCTCAAAAGAAGTTTAATGCAACTATACAAGGACATGGATCACAACAGCAGCATAGAGGTGAGGGCACTTGTCGGTTGGAGTGTTGTACATGTGGTGAAGAACAATTTAGGAGAGATTGTTTGTAGAATTAGGGTGGTAGGCCTAAGATATACAGTGCACAAGAGGCACAGACTCTTGGATATGTGGCGTAGAGTATTCCTCATATTTATGTAGTCGTGGAAAACAAACAGGCAGAGCATGAGGAATCTATCATTGAGATGGACGGTAAGCTTTGTGATCAATTCATTTCTATTTTTATTGACCCTGGATCTAATTATAGCTATGATAGTCCTAACTTGGTGGATAAGTGTGGTTTGGGTAAGGAATTGCATGCAAAATCTTGAGTGCAGTTGGCTACATGTACAAAGAAGCGAGTGCATCATTGGGTAAGATCTTGTGCATTTTATTTGAATGGTATGCTTATCACGAAAAATTTGAATGTATTACCATTGGGATCATGGAGTATGTTATTGGACATGGATTGGTTGTGTCTTCATAAAACCAGGGTAGATTGTTATGACAAAGCCATTATGTGTGTTGATGAAAATGGGGATCCAAGAGTCTTGCAGGGTAAGAAGAAAGCCACATCGGTTAGGATGGTGATAGCTATGTAGGAAAAGTGTAATCATAGGAAAGGGTGCATGTTATTTGCATTGCACATTTCTAGTGACAAGGGTAAGGAGGTTGAGGATGCAAATGTGTTGAGAAGGTACCCAGTTCTGCAGAAATTTTAGGATGTATTTTGTGAGGACATTACAGATTTTCCACCTCACAAGGAGGTAGAATTTTATATTGAGTTAGTGCCAAGGGTAGCACCAGCATCAAAAGCACATTACATGATGAGCACACCTGAATTGGTAGAGTTAAAGTTGCAGTTGAAGGAAATTTTGGGCAAGGGATACATTAGGCCAAGTGTATCACCTTGGGCCTCACCGGTATTGTTTGTGAAGAAGAAAGATGGAATTCTCAAATTATGCATTGACTACATATAGTTAAACAAAGTGACTATTAAGAACAGGAACCCATTACCAGGGATTGATGACCTATTTGATCAGTCAAAAGGGAGCAGCAGTGTTCACAAATATTGATTTGAGATCCGGATACCATCAAGTACACATCAAAGAGGAGGACATTTACAAGACAAATTTCTGGACCAGGTATGGGCATTATGAGTTTTTTGTAGTTCCATTTGGTTTAACTAATGCTCCAGCTACATTTATGTGCTTGATGAATAGTGGGTTGCATTCCTTTTTGGGTAAGCTATTTATTGTGTTCATTGATGAAATATTGGTATATTCTAAAAATGAGGAAGAGCATGTCAAGAATTTAGCAGCAGTGTCAAGGTTGTTGAGGGAGCATCAGTTGTATTCTAATCTCACCAAGTGTAGATTCTTTCAGACTGAGGTACATTACTTGGGACATGTTGTCTCTAAGGAGAGCATTGCATTAGATTCGAAGAAGATAAGGGCCATTATGGAGTGGGTAGCTTCTAAGAGTGAGGATGAGGTGAGACCTTTTATGGGTTTGGAAGGCTATTATAAAAGGTCCATCAAGAACTTCTCATGGATTTCTTATCCTATCACATCATTGCAGAGGAAAGGTAACAAGTTTGAATGGACAGAGGAGTGCGAGGCTAGTTTTGAGTAGCATAAGAAGTTGTTAACACATGAACCAGTGCTACAGATTGCAGGTCTGGACAAAGAGTTTGTAGTATTCATATATTCTTGCAAGAAAGGACTTGGTGGAGTTGATCCGGATTTAAACAGGAACGCAACAAATTACAGAGATAACCATATACACAAATATGCAGCGGAAATAATACTTCATTTCATTAATGGAAAATACTGAAATATGCTTACAATCAGAATGGAAATAAACTAGCTAGGGCGATGGTAGCTATCTCTGAGAAGAGATGTGTGGGCTACATGCCTCTGAACTGACTTACAATGAGGCTCGAAGGCCTATTTATTGTTGAGAAACAATGAAAAACCCTTAACATTCCAAAACCTAACCCTAGGAGATGAAACGCCAAACTGTGGGCCCCGTTTAGGGGTAAGTTGGTACATCAACTTCCCGGGGTCGTAACTTTAGCATATGATCTCTGTTTGACGTGTACAATAGCTGATTAGAAAGATCTATTCGAGCACTATCATTGCTGGAACGGGCAACACCGGTCCGTGGTCCATGGACCCGTGTTGCCCCCGGATTCCCCAAAAAACGTCATTTAGGGCCTCAAAACGGCTCCAGAAGTTCAGGACCTGAAAAACTGCTAAAAGTAGTAAGTTGTGCTACAATTAAGGAAACTGAAAATGCTAAGAAAGACAATGGTGGGGGTCCAAGTGGACTTGGCAGGTGGCCACCAATATCCACCTGGATCACTCCTCCCCTTGTCACATCACCCTCTGCAAGCTCCTACGAGCCATGCAAACTTGTGGCAAGCCGGAAATCAAGACTTGTTCAAAATGTGGCATCCTATCGAAATTTTGTACCACACCTATTTCAAGATTAAGTCACATCATGTGGGTTCACCGTTTCTGCCGTGGTTCTTGGAGAATTAGGTTGCACATCACGTCAGGCATTTAGAGGGATTTGAGTTTTACGTAGGAAAATTTAATTCAAGACCATAATGAAGTCAGGCTCGTTCATGAGAGAATTATGGGAATGACTGATAGAGATCAGGAGATTAGTGGAAAATTAAAGGAGGATTTAATTATGATGGACTACTCATGGGATCTCAATTGCATAAATCTCCTCACTCATCTCTGCATCAACTCTCGGTTAGGCAGGACGTTTAAAGTGCAAACTGGTATGTGGATTTTATATGTTTTCAGGTATGAGAGTGGGACGATGGCCTTTGCGAAAGATGGTGAATAGGGACGAGGCTGCTATGTATCAACTTCTATGTCACAGAGGCTATGAATTATGTTGTGAAGAGTCAAAATAAGGGTAGGAAGGTATGTCTATTTGAGTTTTTGAAGGAAAATAAAGAAATTCTAAGTATAATTGGAAGGTCGTGGGTGATGGCCTTGGGTTGTCATGAGTGTTTGCAGTCACATTGTATTTGGGACATCAGGTGCGTTAATAATTCTCTCTGGAAGAGGGAGGAAAATGGAGTTGAGGTGAGGTTGGGTAGTGCATACTTGCTGAGGATCAAGGTAGTCTGTTGTGGGTGAGAGAGGGTGTCTGGCTGTGGGAGATCGTGGAAACAAGTGCCAATTTATGGAGCTTGATAAAAAGTGAGGTTTTGGAAGCTAGCATGTAGGGTTTTGAAGACATTTCTTTTTCGGGAATGTGGGGAAGCCAAAAGATGAGTTCTGGTGGGCTAAGGGCCAGTTCCTTAATGTAGGGTGGCATATATAGACCCTCCTATCTCACATGTGTTCAAGATAATTGGGACCTGCAAGAAGCACTGTTAGAAATCCAACACATCATGCACCAGCAAATGCACGATAATATGCCCATGCAGGAAAGAGAGATTGAGAAAAGGGAATGCATAAGACAACTTGAGGATGAAGTGGACGCACTGCGCCATCAAATAGAAAAATTGAAGCTCAAGATGGAAGCAGTGGAGGACAGTATGGAGGCAAACATGGAGGTCGTGATAGACCAAGAGAATTCCAAATACTCAGAAGACGCCTCCCCGGACCTCGATCTAAATGGCCCAACCCCTATGGATATCTAACCACCTCTGTATTGGTCTTTCTTTTGCTTTATCAAAAATATGAACTGTAAATGTATATACCTCTTATTTCAATTCTATCGAAGTTATAGTTGTAGATATCCCATAATGGGAAATTTTTGTAAGCAGGATAACCATATCTATTGCAATAGTCAAGATGGACCAAGAATTTTTTATCAGCTTGCTGAAGCAAGGATAAATCTATGTAAAGACCTGATTTTGTTGTAGATTATGTGACTTTTTAATATAAACTATACTCATTCCAGTTAAAAAAAAACTAATCATTTCAGATTCTTGTAGAATATGAAAGTTTAATAAGAGCTCCAAGAGAGCCAGTCCAAGATTATTTAGATAGATTAAAAAATATTTATAATTCTATTCCAATATAAATAAATCCCCCACCGAGATTGAATTTATTTCAATATTCGAATGTTTTTTATACTGGCATGGCATATCAGTTGAGAGAAATAAATAAAACCACTTTAGTATAGATGCAAAAGAATGTTGTTAGTGTAGAGGCTAATCTGCTAGCCAATAAAGCTAAGTCGAGGTCTGAGAAGAGAACCAAGAGAACCACAAGAGAACCAAGAGAACCACAAGGGGTTCCTTAGATCAAAAATCCAAATTTCAGAAGGAAGCAACCCCAAATTAAACAAAGAGAGCCAAGAAACCTAGTAGATCAACAAAAAATTAGACCTCCTTTTCAAGAAAATGATGTAGAAGAATAAAATGAGATAGTAGATGAGCGAGAAGAGAATCAACTAAATCACTTTGGTGAAGGAGAAATAGATAATGTTTTCTTAACGAAAGAGGAACAATATTTTTTCTTATTAGCACAAGAAGATGTGATACCTATAGAATCAGAGGATTACAAAAACTATTATCAAAATGCCATTATGGAAGTGCACAAACAGTATACTTTGAGAAATAAAAAAGTTGTAGGAAATCCTCCTAAAAATATCCAAATTGATACACCTTCTACAAGTCAAAGAAAGATTGATCCTCCAAAGGAAGCCACTCAGAAACAAGATGCAAATGTGAAAGAGGTAGAAAGGCCTCAACCTTCTTCTAACATTGAATATAAGTTGTCAAAAGTTAAAATTTATGTTCCTCTAACTGAATTAATGAAAAAGGATGTATATAGAAGTCAAGTTATAAAAGAATTAAAGATATAAGAGGGAACAAATATGGTAAACCTAAGTGATGAACAACCTAAATTGTTGTTTGGACCTAAAGTTGAAGAAACGCAACAAGATGGTAATGTACCACCATTTTATGTTATTCTTAATATTCATGATTCCATTTTTCATAATTGCGTGCTCAATTCAGGTGCTTCACATAATCTCATGCCCAAAGTGATTATGGAGAAACTTAGATTAGATATAACAAGACCATACAAAGAACTTTTCTCTTTCGATTCTAGAAATGTAAGATGCTTAGGTTTTATCAAGGATTTATGTGTAACCCTTTCCTAAATCATAGCAAAAAGTGTAGTCATGGATATTTTTGTTGTTGATATACCTCCAAAATATGGAATGCTCTTGTCAATATCTTGGGGAGAAAAGTTACAGGCCACATTGCAGATGGATATGACATATGCAACTATTCTCGTTTTTGGGCAACATAGGAGGTTATATAGGGAGACTCTTATGAAATATATGGTAAGGAGACAAGAAAAAACTAATAATTACCCACTATATTATGTACATTCAGTCATGGATTATTTTATTCTATATAATTGTTAAACAGACATGGTGAGGGAGAACATATGAGAAAGATAAAACATGCAATACATTTTTATTAACAATTTGATATACATTTATAGTACATTTGGTGACCGTTGGGATTCACATCCCAAGGTCCCTTGGACTACTTTTGTCCATTCGACTTCCACACTAACCCATTTAGGATTAGGTGTCCAACATTCCCCCCCTTAATCCGAGGGTTATGTATGAGTCCAAGAAGAGAGTTGTAATACAAAATGTGCAAAAATGCATGGCAACACTAGGCTGAATGTGCTCTCTGAAATGTTGGTATAAAGAGGCAGTGGTTTAAGGATGACCACCAACACTGGAACGCTTAGTGCAGTTCCCGGAACTCTTCCAAAACTGGCAAGAAGCTGAAGTCTTCTGCTAGAGGAAGTGATCCTATTGTTTTAAAGAGGGAAAACTTCAACCATAAAAGGGAGGCCTCACCCCACATAAAAGGTAAAACTTCAACCTGTAAAAGGGAAGTATCAACCTGTGATGGTTTAAGGATGACCAACAACTCTGGAATGCTTAATGCAATTCCTGGAACTCTTCCAAAACTGGCAAGAAGCTGGAGTCTTATGCTAGAGGAAGTGTTCTCAATTTTGTTGCTGGAACTCTTCCAAAACTAGTAAGAAGCTGAAGTCTTCTGCTAGAGGAAGTGTCCCTGATTGCCCATTGAAGGCATGTTCACAAGCATCTTTGTCTCTGGCTACAACTCTGAAACTGGTGTGGTAGGTTGTGGCTCAGGCTCGCTTGATGTGACTCTAAAGCTTGTAGATGACCATCATTTCCCCCCCTGTCAGATACAAGGTGAGATGATGGAGAAAACTCAACTACAAGACTTTTCAATATTCTGGAACAAGTTCTGACATGTGTTTGGAATATCTTCTTGGTTGTTGATGCCCATTGCCAAGAAGCGATCCATCCAAGATGAATCTTTGTTCTTGTAGGACGTTTGTTTTTGAAGCATTTGTGTGAAGAATGACTAGTTTTATGATAGTCCTTACATGGATGAAGATCAAAACAGTGATCTTTCAGATGGCCAACTCGATCACAGTGTTGGCATTTCACGATCTGTTGTTGTTGCTGCTGTGGAAGAGAAGCAGAGTCTGGAACACCTGGAGGTGAACTGTCATGACGAGCAGATGAACTGTCATGAATGAATCCAGCACTCTGAAACTGAACGGGCTTGGAGTAGTCTGGAATATGAAAGGACAAGTCCTTATCATATCCAAGACCAGTTCTGTGCTTGTTGTGGACAAGTTGTTCCCAAGGTCTGATGATGGGCTTGGGAAGTGCAGACTAAGTTTTCGCATCTACATGTACAACTACTGCTTTATTTGAATGAACAAGAACATTATTGACTTGCTGTTGATGGGTGGTTGTCTCAATGTTCTGAACAAAAATAGGTTCAGAATGATGTCTATTTTGATGTAGCTCTTCTTGTTGTAGCTGTGATTCAAGTTGTAAAAAATCTATCTTTTCCTGTGCATTTTGTAGACATGTCTGAATTTTTGAGAGAGATCCTTTGCTGATTTGTAATGTGTCATCAACAGTAGATTGTATAAGAGTTTTCATGAACTCTAATACTTCACTGACTCTAGCCATTTTTCTTCAATGTCACTTAAAAATTGATCACAATTATTACTTAATGCAGAAAAGTAATATCCATGTATAGTACACAGCAATGTCTTGTATAAATGTGCAGCAAATGAATCAGGGAATCAATGCATCAATATGTAGACAGAGACTATAATGAGTTTTAATACCACAACTGGGGCAACAACAACTGCAAACTTGCTATCAAAACTTCAATAATTATAACACTGTCATGGACAGGACTTGAATGCTCATATGCCTTGACTGGGGTACGAATCAGTGTTCTCTGATCTTGCCACTTTCTTCAAAGAAAACAATAGTTCACTTCAATATTTGAGATACCATGCTTGCTGTCTCATTTGTTACAGTAAGCTGAGAAAGAACTGAAATAAAAGCGGTAGTGCTAGTGCTCAATTCAACAATCTTCATGCCATTACCAAACTCAATACAATCCAACAAATATGAGTGGAAGTAACTGCGCACATTCTGGCATTTGCACACTCTCACACAGCATACAAACAATAAAAATAACAAGATAAAAGCATAGATGGAATGGCGTTGCAGCCACTACACTCTTCTCGTCTCTCAGCGGCTATCCAAACGCTGATATATATGTTGTAAAATTGTTTCCTCTGATCACCAAACGAGCAACTGTCTGGAACGACGAGTGGGTAATTACCAATGATTTCAACTAATTATTTCACAAGCACCAATGTGTGATTAATTACCCATGAATTCCGCCAAACACATTTGCACTCCAATTGCAAATGGTTGAATTAATTCCACCAAACACATTCTAATTCGAATTAATTACCAGTGGATGAAAGTAGACACATTCTGACTTGAATTAATTACCAGTGGATGAAAGTAGACACATTCTGATTCGAATTAATTACCAGTGGATGAAAGTAGGATGTTTTTTCTTTTCTTTTCTTTTTTCTTCTACCAGTGGGTTCCCACCGTGGATTCCGCCAAACATTTTCACGGGAGTTGAATTGAAAATGGTTGAATTAATTACCAATGAATTCTGCCGAAAATAACTATTTCCACTAAATTGCAAACACACACTTCACTTCCAAATCAAAACCTGCATTACCAAGATCTTCACAACTTCTATGCTTATAAACATACATGCTCTATTTTGTCCAATTCAAAATTAGACAATCTCTTTTTAATTCACTCTTTATGCGGAACCTTTCTTTCATATTTATGGTTATAAAACCAAAATCCACAATAATCATTCATAAAAACATCAAATTGTTTATCAATCAGATTTTAAATGCTTCATAACACCAAAACTATGCCTTAAGTCCCTCATTCATTTCATCACCAACATTCCTCATGTGTTTATACACCATCACAAATTCTTCCTGCATGTGTTGGATTCAGTTAAATGCGCCCTTGAGTTATCATAACAACTTAACAAAGTTATTTAAACCCCAATTTGGAAGTCAACCAACCAAATTGTGCCCTTCAATTTACCATAGTCTTCATTATTATCATAATGGAACTCCATTAACCCAATGCATTACAATTTTTACATGTTTACAAATTTCATTGAAATTTAACATTCTTTGGACTTAAAATTGCCATCTGTATAATCATCTTACTCCAGGTTCAGGACCACATAATGATTCCAGTTTTCATACCTTTATATCTACGTTCTTGCCCAGAAATGAACTCTATTCCTTAGTGCAGATTGGCCTCTTTCCTTGTATGGAGATCCACCAATCAAAATCGATTTAGGCAATCGATCTTTCACAGAGTCTGTTACTCTGCCAGCGCTTATAAACAATAATCTACTCATGTGATTTCACTTACCTCCATGGTGGTCAATCTGGCTCATGCAACTCGGCATCCGTTTTCCAACATTCCACTTGAAACTTCTTTACAAGTATTCCGGCAAACTGTGTCTTCCACCTTTTGTCCACAATATCAATTCCGCCTCTTCTCAACTTCAATACCTTTCTGTAAATTGATTTCCTATTGTTTCTTCTATACCCATCGATTTATTAGTTAATCGATTCAAAATTCTGAAGTTTCAACCAGACTCTGAATTAAAAATAAACTTACCTCTCCTTGCAACACGCATCATCAATTCGGAATTCAACGCTATTGCTTACTGTTCTGAAAACTTGTCCTCTGCACCAGCGTTTGTATGAATTGCAGATGTGATACGTACCATTTATTCTGTCTTCACGCCTCGAAATCGACTTCTACCATCGATTTCTCCTACGCATTTGATATAATGAATTGAAAACCCAAATTTCATCAATGTTTCAATGCTATCACCATTTCAAATCAGATTTGCGCACTTTCAGTAACGCAAGTGATTATGAACACATTCAGTAACGCAGGTGAGAATATTCAGGTGAATTGTCAGGTAGTAGAGGCGCAGGTGTAATGACGCTCTTTTAAACGTTTATGACAGTCTGAGGGCGATTATTGTATTCAGAAGAACGGGAAGGCAGAATTAATGGAGCGTTACAGGTAATGAAGACTAGGCCAGCACTATTCAAGGCAACTCAGACTAGTTGCTCAGGGAATAACAACATCTTATTTTTTTAAACTAAAGGATAAACCCTGAGAAAGAAAACTACACAGGCTACACATCATGGCTCTGATACCATGTTAAACACACATGGGGAGCGAGAAAGATAGGAAAGATAAATCATGCAGTTCCATTTTTATTCACAAATGATATACATTTATAGTGCATTATGTGACCGTTGGGATTCACATCCCAAGGTCTCTTGGACTGCTTTGTCCATTCGGCTTCCACACTAACCCATTTAGGATTAGGTGTCCAACAACCAAGACCAAAACACAAAAGGAAAGAAAAAAGAAGAAAAGAAGAATAATGAAATCACAACTATAGTACATAATAATAACACAAGGTAGCATGACCATGCTCAAAGTCAACAATCAAACCAAAAAAATATGAAGTCAACAATAATAGCAAAGATATGAAAAACATTTCCATCATTCATTAGGCCATAACAAATCAATCCCTTGAGTTCTAATGTTCAGTGTGTTCTTCACCAATATATATACAAAAAAAAATCGTCAAAGTATTTCCCAAGGTTTATAAGAACCTCAAAATTTCAATATTCCCCTAAATGTTCAAGAAGGGACTTCTCAACATTTCAAAGGGCCTGAGGGGATGTTCCCTCATATTTTTTTGTACTATCAATTGTTGGTTCATGTGCCTCAAATTCACATGAACTACTACTCTTCGTCTTCTTTCACTATATATTATGATAGTCTCTTCTCAAGTGTTCCTCTCCATACTGTCAACATGAAACTAGTTGTATTTTCTTTCCAACCTCATGAGGTTTCTCTTTGACCTTATCGGCATGAATTTACTCTATATCTTCGAAGGATGATGCTCGTTGCAACAAATCTTGCACATATGACAAGTGTTGTAGCAGCATTGTGTTTAGATTTTCCTATTCTTTTTTCTTCCTGATGAGCCTTCCAATATTTGTTTTGCAACTCTTCAGCTCAACTTTCAAGCTCCTAAAAATTTATGCTCTCTTAGGGGAACTTTCCCTTTTTTGCTCGTGATGGACTTGGTCTATGCTATGTTGCACCATATTGTTGTCTGCATTTTTATTTCTTGCTACAATTGTGTCTTCTTATGTGTTGTCACGTGCACATAGTTGTTAATTATATCAGCATAAACAAATTGACTTGTTACCTTGTCATGGCAGCACCATACATGATGGCCTAATGTATGTTGATTTTCTATTGGTCACACATCTACAATTCGTTTCAACCACATATTCTAAGAATTAAAGTGCATATCAACATATTTATACTCATGTCATCACTAAGTTTGAAAATTAACTTTTTACTAGGACTAGCAACCAAAACAACTGCAAGCTTAAAAGTTAGTTAAAAAAAAAAACCTACTTATCAGGCTCTGTCATTCCTATCATTTCACAATTCTAATATCAACATTGATATGCATACAACAAGCAGTCTGCAATCAACACATAATCATCAATCATAGTGCTACAACCAACACCCACTTGCACACAACAACAATCACTAGAAAACACCACACTCTATAATAGAGTTCCAAATTTTTATCTCTAAAATGTTTACAAGTGTAGAACCTTTGCTCGTCCATTTTATCTATCTTGAGCCCATCTAATCCAAGTGTTAAAATGGATGCTCTGATACCACTTTGTAACTCTCCCTCCCATTTCCTTAGACTTATGAACCCTAGTGTGAAGTGTTACTTCCAATTTACCCAACCTCCATGATCTCCTTATGAAGACCAAGTTACAAATTTTCTTCTCACCCAAAGTGCGTAGAACTCTGTAATGCCTCTTCCCACATTTACCCACTTTCACCGGCCTGTTAGGGTAAACATGAGATGAGGGATACTATGACATGAATCAACCTCCTAATTACAGTTAAGGAAGTGGAATCAACAAACTGAAACTTTACTTACCTTCCTTAGGAGCTACAGGACCCCCAAGAGCTAAACCATCCCTCCAGGTGCCCAAACCATGAGTAATATTGCTTTTTTGCTGACATAGACTCCCAATCACAGACATAACATTGCATCCATGCGAATGCATGCCTCTAGTCTCATGCATAAGCCTACAAGGTAGCGATTGCAGTCCAAATTTATCAGTTCTGAGCATGCGACCCCGAAATCAGTGCCACCTTTTCAGGACTTGTCTCCAGAGCACTGCCTCGAACTTAATGAGGCTTTCCATAATGATAAATAACATTAAGACAAAGCCATTAATACAAAACTTGATCAAGGACTTGACCTAACCATGACAGTCATTTCGTTAAACATATGGCGAACATGTAATCTATAGGCCATGAATGCATATCTGAACATGGGGATCTAAAAATTATCTGAGATTCATCAAGAAGGTATAATGATCTCTCACAATAGCTGCAATAACATTTATTAGCTCATGAATTCATTAACCGTTCATCAACAAATCAAACATATCAAGAGCCATAGCTAGAACCTATTATGAAACCATGCTTATAACTAGCATATAACCAAAATAATAACCATGATAGAGTAACCATCAAAGCCACATAATAAAAAGAGAAAATACTCATGAAATACAAGAAATAAATTAGATCTTATTAACATATGCAAAGTCCAACCAACCAAGGACTTCCACATACCACCTGACCATAGATTGGGTTGAACCTCTTTCAACCAATCACCCCCTGCCATATTCCAAGCATGAATGTGGGATCTCATGGGATAAACTAATGCATAAACAACCAAGGGAACCTAGAGTTTAGACCACCTCCACCCTCACGCTACCATGATCTCACCTAAACTAGTCTCAAGATCATAAATCCAAACCAAGCTTGGATGCCTCATATTTCCTTCACCATCCCTTGAGGAATTTTCTTGTCTCCACCCACCCGTTGAGGACTTTCCATAGAAAACCATCTCCGCCCCCAACCCTTGGGATTTTTTTGAGACCACCTCACCTAAATCCAAAACCTTCTGGTAATCTAAAGCTCAACCAAGAATGAATCCCATCACACCATGGTTATCCAAGAATTGGCAAGGCAAGGCTGAAACCATTGTCAAACTCGACAAAATCCATGCCCATGATAGAAAATGAACCAAATACACACATGCATCTACCATGCATGACAAAACTAGCAAGGAAATCAACATGCAACTCAATACCTACAAAGTAACCCCATTGTAGCTGCTTGATCCAACTCTTCCTTGCTTGATCCTTGCTTTCCTTTGCTTTCTCGTCCGTCCTTTGCTTGCTTGCTTCCTTCATCCTCTCGGTGCTCTTCTCCTCTCTGAAACCAATTCCAAAGTGAAACTAACAAAAGGCCCTAAATTGATGCTCTCATGCCTTTTTATTATTGATTCCTCTAATTTCTTCATTTTCCCTCTATTTTCCTTCAATTCCTCCTCACATGCAACACGTGACCTTTCATCTCCCTTTTCTCCTATTTTCCTTCATTTTCATAAATAAATGCCAATAATTGCCACTTTACCTTTCCAAAGCCTTTGTCAAAGCCTTTGCCAATGCCTTTGTCAAAGCCTTTGCCAATGTCTTTATCAAAGCCTTTGCCAATTTCCTTAGCCATAATAAACAACAAGTGATGCCCACTAGGATTTCTTTCCCAACATTCAACTTGGAATAAGTGTCCCATGACCGTGGTCTTATTTTGCCTTTATTAACTTTATTACTTGAAATTTTAACCCAGGGTTGTTACAAACCCCTCCCCCTTAGGGGAACACCATCCTCGATGTTCTATGACACCTATGACCAACAAAATGTTGAAAACAAAATATATTTCCCATGGAGCTTTATAACTTAGCTTGGTGCAGTATTTACAATGAACAACATGCTAAAAAGAAAAACCAACATGACAAACATGACAACCATATCGCTGATTGGAGCTTTATAACACAACTTGCTATGGTATTTACAATAACAACCACATATACTTATGCACATTTGCTTCAACCAACAAATAATCATACTTTCTATGGAGCTTTATAACCACATCTTGATACATTATTTATAATAACATATACATATACATATGGACATTTGCTCTAACCAACAAATAAAAGGATACGGTGCCTACATCAGCCAACAAGGGAATCCAGAGGTTCACATCTCCACCCTCAAAGAAATACCAGGATTCACCTCTTTCCCAAGAATTCCATAATCCTCTGTCAAAGTCAAACCTGCATCCAATGTCCAGTGTTTCGATCCTTGCACAACCTGTTCCCTCAGTGAACAGTTACCGACTCATTGTTCTAGGGCACACTCTCAATGTGAATCTGGTTCCATCTGGCAATGCTAATGACAAAAAAAATCCATCCCCTGACCTTCCCTTATCTGCTACACAGACCCTCGGGCAATTCAGTAACCCCCTTCTGTGCATTCACTCACCTTCCAAGTTCCCCGGCATCCCCTTTCCCGACGATCCATCCCTTGGCAAGGTTTCCTCACATATCTCTTCCTAAAAACCATCATATCAGTCATAGCATGCACATGGAAATCAATGGAATTATTTGGTACCAGTGTACCGCAATGGCCCTGCTCCTGAAGTCCTTTACTTTATTGCTTCCTGTTCCAATTCCTTTTGTTGTTGTTGTTGCATATTTTTTGTAGTCAGTTTCAACCACCCAAGTTAGGAATTTCCATGCTTTCCTGTACCAAGCACATAATTTTTTAAACTCAAAATGAATTGAAATGATTTCAAATCACACCTCATTGGTAGCTCATCAATAAGGTACACCTACAATTCTGTTTACTTCCTGACATAACAAGCCAAACTAGCTCTTCAATCAAATCATCATGTATAATCATATCACATCCAGTTAGCTCAAAATGCAACCATCATAAATCAATCATAGATCACATGTATAGTTAAAAGTGAAATAAAATACTTATCCTTTAATATGTTCTTTTTTTTGCCTTTGTTCTTTCCATACACACACCTTATCAGTTTCCACACCCGACAAGCACCTAATGCCTTTGCTTCTCTTCAATCACGCACACATACACATAATGTACATCACCCACATACAACCACACATAATATACAACACGACACAATACATGCACCTACACCTGACATACAACACATACACCTACACCCAATGTACAACACAACACATACACCTACACCTAGTGTACAACACAACACATACACCTAAACCGGGTGTACAACACAATACATGCACCTACACTCAGTGTACAACACAACACATACACCTACACCCAATGTACAACATAATGCATATACGTACATAGAGTACAACACAACAAATACACATGTTATGATACCACAGCTACACATTGCACATACACAATACCACATGTACACAACACAATGTGTACGACATGCACAAAATACCACATTTACACAACACAACATGTACGATATGCACAAAATACCACAAGTAAAACATGTACAAATACCACCTGTACACAACACCACATATACACGGCACCACATGCACAATGTACACATGCCACATGTACACAACACCACCTGCATAGTGTGTATACAACATCACATGTACACGGCACCACCTGCACAACGTGTACAAAACACCACATGTACACAAGATCACTTGTACAACATGTACATAGCACCATGTGCACACAACACCACATGCACAACATGTACATAGCACCACATGTACACAACATCACATGTACAACATGCACACAACACCATATATACACAACACCATATGTATAATGTGTACACTACACCTCATGTACACAACACCGCATATACAACATGTACACAACACCATCTATACACAACACCACATATACAACATGTACATAGCATTGGATATACAACATGCACATCGTACCACATGTACACAACACCATAGGTACAACATGTACAACATATACACAACAATTGTAATGCACATCTAGAGATCACACTGTCTCTACTACGAAACCTTAACTTCTAGTGATTTTCCATTATCCATGCTTATCCCAGCATGTCACAGATCAAACTACTTCCATTATGTTGATGTATCCCTCAGCATTACCTGCCATCACATAAACATAGGCATAGTATAAGCACATAATGTCAGTTCACATTCACAGGATATTAACCTCATAGATTTGTCGTGCCTACTCTTCCCACTTGATTCCTCATAAGACCATGAACCTCTTCATGCCATTCACCTGCATAAGCAATCTTTCCTCCACAAGAATGATCCCTGATGACCCTGTCAAACAAAGGCATACATACATGCATATATACATATAAACATTAGCATAAAACAATCACGACCCCTGACAACCCTACCAGACAAATACATATATACATACATGTATACATATAAATACATCAGCACAATCGTGATTATGATATAACTACCAAATATCATAAGGTAAACTTTAAGAACTCCCTTTATCCATGCACAACATGCACAACATTAAGAACAATAGTTATCAATTTAGCCAAGGCATCTGATGCCTCAAATCCAATTACTTTTCTTGTTACATTTCTCATGATTGTCCCACCACCATCCATTTACCCCAATGGACCCAACCAATCCAACTGGTTTCATATTCTTACTCTTAGCTACCCTTTACTCATGCACCAAGCTTCATCAGGGTCTTACACTACCTGTTGGGTTCCACACAACTCTCCCCAAGCTCCATTAACTTTCCTCTTTCCCAAACCAATTCCCAAGACCCTTAAAACACAAAAGACAATAACGAAAGTAAAACAAGAAGAAAACCATGAAAACCCAGTAGCAATACGACACCACAACGAAGTGGCATGGCCATGCACCAAACATAAACAAAATGCAAATCAAGTGCAAATAAATCATAAAGCATCTAAAGTGCAAAACTAGTAACAAACACCATGAATCAACCCCTTGGGTTCCCAATGCATCCCAGGGAAAGCTCAACCCACGACTTCTTCAATATTCCATGGCAACCTTTTTAGCCATGCAATCCCCTGCATCATTCTGCCATAAACACACAAATATAAATGCATAAATAAATATAACAATATACCAGTTACCTTACCTTGTTGTGCCAAGCATCTTTCCTTATAACTAAACACATCCATGACATCTCTCAAGGACTCCATGACATCTTTCCTTATAACTAAACACATCCATTGACGGGTCCAACTATAACTAGAAACCAATTTTTATACCTACCAAATACATGTTCGTGACTCTAGCACATATCCACATAATGTTAGACAAAATCGAGGTTAAGAAGACTTATTGTATTCATGTAAAACACTCATTCATTTGGAGTTGTGGTTTCCAAACATAGCCAAAGGAATTCCCACCCAATTCCATTCTTTTAACTTTTTACCCTGTTGTAATTGAGTGTTATTAGTTGCTATCACTTCACCCAGTTATTAGATATATATACAAATCAATTGTTACCTTGTCGTGCTAATACCAAGCATGTTTCCCTACAACTTCTCACACATGTCAGTCACACGTTCCAAAGATCAAGACATCATGTCTGTTTATTTGAAATCAACCTTTACCAAGACTAACAACCATGTCATAATAAACAATCAACTCACAATCATTAGCCATAATATTACAACTAGCACCTATTTACACTCAAGTGCATGTCAACTATCTCAAAACATATTGTGTTAGTACAACCATCTCAAAACAAGATCATTCCTTCATAAAATCTTATGGACACATACTCATATCATGCAATTAATCAAACATTCAAACAACATGTAAACATACCATGTTAGCTAAACCAAACAGACGACATAATCAAACTCATACATCATTGTATCTCAAGGGAGGCTATCACATTTGCACAACTCAGTCCAGATTAATAAGACAAAATATCACAAGTATATCGACTCATACCCAAATATCATAACCATAACCATAACCATAACCATATGCACAGTCCAATCCAAATTAGCACGATACACGTAACATCAAGACCTCAGTTGCAATGATCATAATCATCATGCATATGACCACAATGCATATAACAACAAATTACTATCATTCATGACTATCTAACACATGTGCATATGCCCACACTGATTAACTAGCATCTATCATGCATGTAATCACAACAACAGTAGAATTACAAGCATGCACATAACCATAATGTTTATAACAACCATTAACCAACATACCTACATGCCCAACATACAAACCCGTGTGATGGTCTGCTCCTACACTGAGGTCCAGCACTGCAACCTTGCTCTGATGATGTGCTCCTTCTTCTTTATCTCAGCCAACATATCAACATCATAGCATACCAACAAAATCATAATGACACAAACTACACAATGACCACCATGATGCATATTTGAGCTACTATGCATGCATAAGCATAACCATGACAATGCATGCATAACAACATGCATCTAGCCATATGGGTTGAATGGGCTAGCCATAACCATATCCAATCCAAGTGTTTGAACCATGCTCTATTACCACCCTATAACACCTCCTCCCACATTTGCCCACTTTCATCGGCTTGTTGAGGTAAACATGAGGTGAGGGCTACTATGACATGAATCAAACTCCTAAGTAGAGTTAAGGAAGTGGAATCACCAAACTAAAACTTTACTTACCTTCCTCAGGAGCTACAAGACCCCCAAGAGCTAAACTACCCCTCTAGGTGTCCAAACCTTGAGTCAGATTTATTTTCACTGACCTGTACTCCTAGTTGCAGACATAACACTACATCCATGCAATTGTATACCTCTAGTCACATGCATAAGCCTACAAGGTAGCGACTACAGTCCCAATTTCTCAGTTCTGATCCTACAACCCCAGAATCAATGCCACCTTTTCAGGGCTTGTCTCCAGAGCACTGCCTAGAACTTAATGAGACTTTCCATAATGACAAATAACATTAAGGCAAAGCCATTAATACAAAATTTGATCAAGAATTTAACCTAACTAGGCCTAACCATGATAGTAATTTCGTCAAACATATAGTGAACATGTAATTTACAGGTCATGAATGCATATCTGAACATAGGGGTCTGAAACTTATCTGAGATTCATCAAGAAGGTCTAATGCCCTCTCACGATAGTTGCAATAACATATATTAGCTCATGCATTCATTAACCATTCATAAACAAAACAAACATATCAAGAGCCATAGTTAGAACCTATTATAAAGCCATGCTTATAACCAACATATAACCAGAATAATAACCATGATAGAATAGCCATCAAAGCCACATAATAACAAGAGAAAATAATCATGAAATACAATAGGAAATTAGCTCTTATTAACATAAGCAAAATCAGGACCACTGGTATAACATTCCATGCACATCATAAATAGCAGACTTTAACCAGTCCATATATAACAAATATCCATAATATTCATGACATAAGAAATAAGATAATCACATCTAATGACAGTCAGTTGAACTCATCAAATATCCATACATGTCATGTAATCAACCCTTCACTCACGAAGGTATTAACAATCACAGTGATCTACAAATTCCTCTCAAATCACGAGAATAATCACACATGCATATTGTTACCACTCAAACTAGTAGGGAACCTAAAGGGGATCCCTAATGGGGGTAAATGCTAGACCAAGGACAACAAATGGAGACTTAGCCCACTATCACCTCAACTAAGGCTCCCTACTATTTACAGACTTTCACCGATGGGAGGAGACTCAATATATATGGCATCACAAATGAAGGATATATCAACAAATGGATATAGAGTGACCCAAATAATCCTTTTCCAGAAGAGTTTGATGAATGGAGCTTGCTTTCTTTCTAAGCAAGGTAAAATTTCTTCTAAGAGAAGGATGGGAGGATTTGAGGGTTAGGCTTAGGAAATATGACTTGTGATTTAGTTTCACAATCCCTAAAATCCTTACTAAAATTGGTATTCTTGAAGAATTATCTTTTCAAAGGAATGGGACCACAGAGCACCAAGTGGACCCAACCTAGGTTAGGAGGTAAGAGTTTAGAAACCAACGAAATTCATAGCTTAGATAGGAAGGGGGAAGGATCAAAGAAAGGATTTTCACTTAAAGGTGTTGATTTGATCCTATGAGGCACTAGCCTTGGGGATACCAGGGAAAAGTTTGATCTCGGAGATAGGGCTTGGTTTTTCTCACAGCTTCGCCATTGGAATAGCTTCAAAATTGGAGGAGGCTTTGAGAAGACACTAGTGCAGGGGATACTAGAAGATCAAACTTTTTGGAGGGCTATTTTGTCGGGAAAAATGATGCCCTAAGTGACCCAACCTAGCTAGACCTAGGAAAAGGTGAAAAGGGATTGATTTAGGGTAACCACCTCTAGGTAGATCAATGCCTTAGTCTTAGGAGAATGGATTCAATGATAAATATGAATTAGGACTTCGATTCTTAGTCAAGGAAGCCTTAAGACTACCTCGCTAGCCTTCTAGGGCAAAGGGAATCAACCTTACAACTTTTATACTTCGACTTGCAAAAGGAAATGGCTTATTAAGATGAATTTGTTTATAGAATTATCCCTAGCAACTTTCATTCAAAATTACATGGCCCATATATTGAGAGATGCTATATAGAGACAAAATTCCACAATTTAAGCAGTAAATGCATGTAATAATTAGCCCTAAAAATAGCGAAAATCCCAATCCAATGTATATGATAAAGTAAAACAATAATAGCATTAAAATAATGTACTTAAATGTAATAAAACATATCCAAACATCCACATTTTGAAAATAGAGAAGCTCCAAGACAAGATAAAACAAATCCACACATCAATATTCATCCATAAACCTCCAATTCGTCCTCCAAGAAAAAGTGTGAAATTCTCAAGAGAGAGAAGAGATCCAATCCAAAGTGATGATGAGATAATTAACTCATCTCAATTGTATTTATATGCTAATGAGGAGTTTGAATTAGTCTCCTTCGCTACATAAACCCTAAAAATTAAAGAATGTGCTAATAATCTAACTTTTGGTGACAAGCCCACCAAACTAACACACAAATGAAATAATATGCCTCTTAATAGGTCAGATGATGAATAATACATGTCGTAGGGCCCTCCAAGAGGCCTAATGAGGTCCATGGGTGCCATAATGAAGAGTAGGACCCTCAAAAGTGATGAACAAGGGGTTGGCCCCTTGTTCTCCAAACAATAAACTTGTGGTGCTCCTAATGGGTGTGGGGACACAATAATAACCTCCTTGGTCTCCAAATGAGTCAAATATGAGCGTAGATCATCTACAAGGGCTTTGATGATGGTGTAGTAGATGCCACATCATCCTACAAGTCCTAGGTCAGCTACCAAGTGCATGTTACATCTATGGGGACAACTAGGCAAAGGTGAACTTGGTGCATCTTCCTCTTCGAATAAGAGTATCTCCGACATCTTTGACCATCCTCATGGATCCATGGAATGTTTTAAACTTTTGTGGAGGCCCATGGCTCTCGACACACACTCTACATGTGCCAATGTAGCCCTTTGGAGGATTAGGACCCTGTATAGGGAGACCAAACCCAAGATGGAGACCATTTGCAAACCTGCATAAGATCCAATGCATCCCCTAGACTTCTAGTACAAGAATTCATTAGATAAATCGAGTAAATGATCTTACCAATCATGGACCATAGGTGGTGACATATAATGGCTTGCCCTTCCATAATGGCCTTCGGTATGTGCCAATGTCTCCTAAACTCCAAATGGCGTTAACCAAGTATACTAGGTGGTTTCTACTTCTAAAGGGGATAATATATTCAAGGTACATCCTTCAAAGTGGTGGCATGTGACAGATAGGTGAATGAAGTAGGGGATTAGAAGGGGTAGTCTTGAGCCACATGTTGGGGTACAAGGGTAGCTAATAAAAGGGAAGCCCACTCCTGGGTCTATAATCTATAGGAGGGAGAAATATTGGTACATGAGGTGCCTCGACCTTGATTTTTCCACCCTTCTTTATATGCCTTTTGCCTTTTTATTATTTTCTTTGATTAATTGCTCAAGGCTCAAGGGGTAAGAGCATGATGCATAAGATATAGCAGTGAATACCCCCTTTCAAGGTAAGGCGGTTCATCACCCACCAAGGGTTGGGACAATCATGGGTTCCTATATGATGAAGTAGGCTCATAGAACCTGTAGGAACCAGGGTGATGGCCATGATGATAGGGTAGAGCTCACGTATTGGCTTTCTCCCACGTGCCAAATGTGTTTTGTCCTTACCATATTTTTCATTTTGTGGCACATTTTCCTATTGAATGTGGCCAAATATGCTTTTATCTTTCTTTTTAGCAGCATCAACTTCTAGGGTATCATTCCAGGCCTAACCCAAGGTGCGAGAAAGGGGAAAGGGCGAGCTAACCCTATGTGGACCCAAAGGAGGAATGTGGACCCAGGTGGGAGAAATTATGAATGGTGCAATAATGAGTGGAAAGGGGGGAATATAAACATATCAGGGAGCGAGACTATACAACCAAAATCAGAGTTTCCCATGAAATACCATCCCTAAAGCCAAATGGTCAATAAAAGAGATCCCGTGGGACTAGAATCTAAGGTTAATATCCAAAAGGGGTCTAGGGGATAGGAGCACATACTTATCTCATTCTTTCTGTTGAATCCCCCCATTAATCCATGCCCAAAAGTGTCCATGATAAGAAAACTACAATACTCGATTACCAAATGACAAGGCATACCTTGAGGTTCAGGAGGCCCAAAATCAGACATACGAACATGGTAGATGGGCGAGGGACCAGATGGCTAGCTCAGCTAGTGGACGAATGGCACAATGAGCTAGCTGGTGGCTGCAAGGGGCTACTGGCTACTGGCTAAGGACCATCTTGGAGAGAAAAAAATCCTCCTAGGTATATCACCCACAAAATGGTGGGTAAGATACCTCATTAAAGGAAATCAGGAGTAATGAATTCAAACTGAAAAGAATGGACACAAATTTCTTCTACTCAAACTGTGGAAAGGAAGACATACAATAGAAACACATGCAATCATTCAATCATAATGAACACTATGTTTTTCCTGGGGAACCTAGATAGGAAAAACCCCTCTTATGTTTGTATTAAATTAGATGAGAATATGGATCTATTACAATGACAACTTCAATCCTTGAAGCCCAACCTGCACTATAATATTGATCTCTTCCTCCTAAGTATTCATTGGCAAATGCTTAGCCAAACTAGGCCTCCTCCTTGCCCATATTTCCTTGCGTAAATCTTGAGGAAATTAGCTCCTAAAGAATAGGGAAAGCTCTTATTTTCTTGCACAATTCCCAATAGGAATGCCTCACCTGCTACATGAAAACTGTGTACACTCTCTAGTATACAATAATAAATACATTGATTTTTTTTTCCTCCACTCAACTAGGCAATTTGAATTGCATGCATGACTAGGGATATATTTAGTAAATTGACTAGTTAACTAAGAGATTAGTGAGTTAACAATTGTGACAACTACTCAACTAAAATCCTACAAACTTTGTTCATGACTAGATCTCAGATAATTGAGTTTCACTAACTATAATTTCACTAGATTTCTAGATCTTAGCAATCAACTCATGTGTAACTCTACTTCTAGCCAACAAACTCAAACTAACTGATTTATCTAAGTGACTTGGCCATGTCATTCCTGCTAACTAGAACTCAAGTCATCTTGCTAATGTGGAAATTCGAAATTCTCCATTTGACTAATGTAAACCATGCAATGGATCAAGGAGCATCATACTAAGCAAGTAATCATCTACACGCTTATGGAAAGTAAACATGCATTGCATTAATAATAAACACAAGAGGGAAGCATACAACAACTGCCTTGATGTTGGAATCCTCCTTGAGGATGGGTTTCCAAGTCCAAGCCAAGACTTCTCAAGCTCTCCTTTCACTTTCACAAATTGACAGCAACTAGGCACAATTTAGTAGCAGCATGACCAATCTAGTTTGACTAACCATTTGAGGTTATAAGGGAATGAATGTATAGGGAAGGAGAGGGAGTTAGGGACCCATAAAAGGGGGAAGAAGGTCCACATCTTAAGGGGAAGATCCCTAAAGGTAGGATCAAGGACTCAAAATGGGATAACTCAACCATATCCTTATTCAACAATAACTAGCTCATTGTTCTCGAGGCTTCTAGTAAGAGAAGCTTTTGCTCCATTTTTGGAGAAATTTCCTGAAGAGTATCAATGCAAATTTTCCTACACAAAGTCACCATGCTAGCGCTAGTCACTAGTTAGACCAAAGGGTACCAGCATGGGTTTGCTTGCTAAAAGTATAGTTGGGCTTGCAAATAGGGTTTTTTGACAAGCTCTTCCATAATTACTTCAAGGAATTTCTTCTTCTTTATTCAAGGATGCTTTGATCAATGTTTTCCATGGTTAATTCATTGACAACTTTTGTCGCTTTGTGACATTTTGGGCAAAGTTCGACAACTCGAGGTATGAGATAGGAAGTGCGATAAATTACTATATAACATGTTGTTGTTGCTACTACAACAACTGTGACTTAGAAGCATCCAAAATATTGAATCAATTGTGTCTCTGAGCTGCAACTTTCTCTTGAGTCTCTGACTACTACTAGTCTATGCATTGTCACTCAAGATATGACTACAACAACTGACATTGATTTTTTCTGTTACTAAATACCATGGTCCCCTGTAACAAGGGTAATGATCCAAGAGAAGAGTATACTGCAACTGTTGTTTCTCTCCTATAAACCCTGCCCAAATATTATCAACTTTGGTACTAAAGCTCTACATCGACCCACCTCACTCCTGGAGGCATAGTTGCATGCATGGTGAAATCTACCCCTAGCTTGTAGATATTTTTAACTCAAACACCAATTTATTTTACTTGTCCAATAGAAACATCCTTTATATGCCTTCCCTCTATTGAACACCATATCATATCCTCTATTTTCAAGTACAATTACAAAATTTATTTTTTTCTCGAGGCTAGGCACATACATTACATCCTTTAGGTAAAGATGAGAGAATGACTCCCTCTTAAAGGTGACATTGCCAATCCCTTTGGTGCTTTACCTCCCATCATCTCCAATCTCTATGTGTAATTGTAGATCCTTCTCCTGTAAGTTGTTGAAGAACTCGTTATTTCCTGCCATGTGATATGAATCACCAAATTATAGGTACCACTCACTCTCTCTTATTGTGCTTTCCATGTAAGAAATGAGGGTGAAATCCAACTCAAATTGTGATGTGAGAGCATCTCCTCCTATTGATGTTGTTGGTCTTTCTTCTTTCCATGGTTCTGGTTGGATTTTGCCTCACCTTGGACCTTCTTTCCTTTGACCTTCTTTCCTTTGCCAACTAGGGCACAATTTTCTTCCTCATCAGATTTGGATGAGACTCCATCTCAAGTGTTTCTTCTAATATCTTCTTGCACCAAGTCAGACCAAAGTCTCTCCCAATTTGGGAGTGTGTCTCTTCCATTAACCGAATCTTGATAGTTGTTCCAGGACTTTGGAAGACCAAGGAGTGCTAAGATCACAAGCTCAGATGGTGGTACAGTCTCTCATACTCCTCCAAGTCATCCCTGACCTGTGTGAATCTAGATAGGTACTCAACAATGGTTTCATTTTTCTACATTCGAATGTTCCCAAGATTATCTTTCAATGCCAATTTTATGGCATCACTACTACTTTCGAATAACTCTGTGAGGTTTTTCCACATTGCATAAGCCTTCTTTCCATGCAAACTCAAAACCACATGGTCTTTGTCTCCCTCGAGGATAATCCTCCTGGCTTTTGCAATATCTTTCTTCCACTTAGCCAACTGTTCTGCATTTGCTTTTGTTGGTTTTGGTATATCAGTTTATGTGTACTCCAATACTCCATTGCCATCCATCACAACTTCCATTCTATCTTTCCAAGCTATGAAACTCAAGGTTCCCTCCAATGCATACCCAAGCATCAATCCATAGAAGGACATTATTCCTGCATTGAAAAAAATTCTCGCACCACAAATACGTTATTTGAAATTTCTCTGAGAGAAGATCAAGAACCTTGTTTCTATGTAATTTTCAATAGCTCTGATACGATGTATAAATAACTCGAAATTTGCAACTGTTAATGAATTCAAACTAAAAACAATAAACACAACTTTCTTCTACTCATTCAGTGGAAAGGAAAACATACAATAGAAACAAATGCAATCATTCAATCATAATGAACACAATATTTTTCCTGGGGAACCTAAGTAGGAAAAACCCCTCCTCTATTTGTATTAAATCATATGTGAATATGGATCTATTACAATCACAACTTCAATCCTTGAAGTTGAACTTGCACTGCAATACTAATCTCCTCCTTGTTATAGACATATTTGGGCACATCAACCCCAAACTCATATGTTGATGTATTAGGGCTCATCAACCCCTAAAAGAGTTGTTTCATACCCTAAAGGAACATAGTCATCTAAATACATCATTCCCCAAAAGTTCCATCTGAGAAATCATCCAGAAATTGCCTAAATTGAACCATACTGACTGCTACACTATCAAAGTGCGATGCATACTGACTTATACACTGTCAGGGTGCGATTCATACTATTTAGGCCTTCTATAGGGTGAAATGGGCAAGGATGGACAAATTTTCGAGACATTTTGTTAGTTGGTTACTCATGGAATCTTCTACAAACTTCTCCTATGCCACTTGCCTCTCTGAATTTTCCCAAGGATGAACAAGGGAACCAGGAAACCATCTCCAATCCCCTTTCTTGTGGAACCAATTGTAACAAGTGGAATGACACTATTCAAACCCCATGGATGACTCACACCCTTGCAAATATCTATAAATTGATCTCCCATCCAAGAGATCAGAAGGCTGGAATTTTGTGAATTGCAAGTAAGCGTTGATAGTTTGTAATTGAGGAGAGAGCATTGTATTCTTGTTGGTGTGATCTTGCTATTTCATGAGTTGAAGAAGGATTGAAGCTGAGAGGATGGCGCTGGATCAGACAACTAGGTTGTAATTCTCCTTCCTATTAATAAATCTCTTCAAGTTTTCTCCCATATGATTGTGCAATTGTGAATGCTATCATTTGTTCATTATATATCTAATTTTGTAATGTTTATGTTTTAATAGATCACGATGCTTTGATGGTTCTTTGTTGCTGTACTTGTGCAGGTACTCTCCAAGCGTCTTAAGTACAAGGAGGAGTTGCAGGATCTGCCAAAGGAGAGAGAGATCAAGAAAGGGATTAAGCGAAAGTTCCAGGTTGGTTCCACAATCTTTCTCTTATCTGTTACACATAGGAAAAATCATTGAATCGCTTTAAACTGTTGTTTCTAGGGTAGCTGCCAAACCTAGAGGGTTAGTCATTCGACAACACACTAATTTTCCTAGAAAACAAGTTGGCGACTCCGATGGGGAATGAACAAATGTTTGTTTGTTGTTATTGTTTGTTTTATGTTCAATTTGATAAGCTATAGACAGAGTCTGGAGCCAACCAGGTAGCTTTCGAACTGTTCTTGCTTTACAATTGCATAGTAGATGAATGCTGCTTTAGTCAATCTCTGGTTTGGTTTATGAATTAAACATTTGACTTGCAAGCACATCTAGATGCCCTTTTGGTAGCTCAGTAACCTCTCAAGACATTCCATCATACTTTTCTCATCATTTTTCATCAAAACCAAGCTTGATTTCATTGAAAACTGCTCCACATTTGAGCCAAAACCTCTTTCAGTTGCGCTCTCTGGACCATCGCACTGTCTTCCATTGTGTTCCAGTATGCATCCCACCTCTCGAGTGTATAAAGTGCGATGCATATTATTTTCTGTGAAGCCCAGGTGTGATGATTGACTGAACTTATTGTTCCCATCTAGGACTTGAGGGTTTTGATTTGTTTTCAGTTTTGTTTCGTTGTTTTGTTACATATGAACAGTGCCTCTTAATTGAAGCTTACTTGCAACACTTAGATCAACCTAAATTACATTAGGATTAGTGAATTTTTTTGTGTATTTATCCCTCATTTACAATCCTTTGTCGAAAAGTTGTTTTAGTCGATTTGTCACTTTGATACAAAAAGTGTCGTAATTGTCATTTTTTGTCAAAAAGAGAAGTGTCGTAAATTCTTTCTTCCCTTGATAATCGATTAAACTTTTCTTGATTCATTTGATTTGATTTGTTTACATTCAAAGTGTCGAAATCTTTTTTATTCAAAATTGAAAGTTTCGTTTTGAGTCTTCCTTTCTCTTTTTGAATAAAAAATTCTCGAAAATGTCATTTTGAGTGCAATATTTTAAATCTTTGCTGCTTTTAGTTTTCCTTTTTTCATATTTCACATTAAGGAAACCGAAAACAAATACATGCATTTTCATTTAGCATTTTTTGATTTGTGTGCGAAAAGATGATTTAGGGAAATGCACTAGTTTGTGCTCTTTGCTCTTTGCTTAAAAGCACTTTAAATCTTCTTTCCCTAGTAGCTAGGATTTTCATTGCTGAAATAAACAAAGATTGTTTATCATTGTAGATTGCATCTTAGGAATTTCAGATCATCATTACGCGGTGAACCATTGAAAGGTAAACTCTGATCAACTTTAAAATGAACTTCAATGAACCTAACAATGCTTTGGAACTTAATGCAACATATCTAGAGGTCTAGGCTAAAGACATGTTCTAGCATCGTTAAAACTAGTGGCTATCGTTTTCATTGAAGGTTGGGTGATTCCTCCTCTTTGATACGACAAGTGCTAGCACGGACTTGTGCTCCCCATATCGTCACATATATATTGGGAGACCACAATAGGCTTAAATCCTTTATCTATAGGAAACCAAGTTTGCCACCTTATTGATCGCAATGGACTGAACACAACATTCGGGAAGATTGACTGTTGTACATAAGTCCTTGGTAATTTCTCTTTAATTTATCACCAAGGTGTATATTGTAGTTTTGCGATTGGTTTGGTAATCCCTTTGTCTAGATTCTCCAGAGTAGTCACTTTCGTTCCTTTTCGACTCTTTAAAAGAAAAGGTCCATCAGAGCACTTGTGCTTTCCGGCTCAATAAAAATCGAAGGAGACTAGAGTCATCTTTAGATTTTTCTTGACTCTTAAAAACTAAAAGAGCAAAGTTGTGTCTAAGCGTCATTAAAATTAATTGAATTCAGAATTACATCACTTTCCCATTAATTTTGAGTTGATCAAGTAATCTGCAATCGTGGAAGAAATTCAATCAAAAGTCCATTGTTCGCGGAGATTAGCGAGTCAACCGTGTTTGCCTCCGGAAGCGAAGCCAATTCGGACAAAGCGGTCTCGTTTAACTAAGTCCAGTTCATCTGGTTTATTTGAAACTTTTGTTTCAACATCATTAGAGACTCCAATTACTTCGATTATTTTTGGTACATCTGCCTTAAAAGAGGAAGTTCCGTAGTTACAAGAGGACATTAGAACTGATCCTAATGTAACAATAAACACTTCTGTATCTGAAACAACTCCATCTAGAGTTGTTCCAGAACCCATCTCAGTTCAAATCGAGGCTACAGTTGAACCAAGAGTTGTTCAAGAACCTCCCTTTCAGACTGAAGTTCATTTACCTGAACATCTGGACTTTGAATTTCAATATTCAGAAGGTGTAACCCCTCCAGCATCTGTCATTGCAGAAGCTATACCTTCTTCGGCTCTAGGAATATTTTACGGACCTGACGGTCTACCTCTTCCACCTGGTCTGATTGCTATAGAGGCGATAATAGAGGATCGCCCATCTAGTACCGCGTTTCATTTTGGAAATGAGATTCATTTGTATCCGGCTACTCCTAAGATTGCTTCCTTTAATCCTGCTTCATCGCGAGTTCCTGTCGAATCGCTTGGAGAGCTTTTGGATAAGCTAACCATGTCTGAGTGACCATCAACATCTAGGAACGTGTCATTTGATGTAGCTGCGGCAAAATCTCCTGCTGCTATTCCTACAATGTTTTCTGGTACACCTGAGTCATATTTATATGGTACACCATCCGTTCCAACTGGTTATAAATCATTAGTTGGAGTGCACTTAGGGGCTACTTTGGTGTCATGGTCTGCTTCCATTTCTACATCCGGAGTCCCATATGGTTTTTCTTATGTGGAAACTCAACCATTTGATCCTGCATATCAGTATCAATATGGGAAATCCAATTATCAAAGACCGCTATATCCTTTAAACACTGGACTGCCGCCATATGGAGAGCAATATGCCTATTCACCATTTCCTCCTTTTTCTGGGGGACAACCATATGATAGTTTCCAACAATATTCAGGTCAAGCTGGAATTACATCTAGTGGTTGGATACTCATACTTCTAGATCAACCAAGGGTTGTATATCCAACGCAACCAATTCAACCCGTGTCAAATGTTACCACTACACCTGTCGTTACGACTATGTCGCAAACACAAGCACAACCTGTTGTGTCTCAACCTCAACCTGCTCCTTCTTCCTCGCAACCTCAAGTTTCGAGGCAAAAGACTCAAGTTTCTCAAGTTGTGATACAACAACCACTTTTCTGTATGGCTCAATTACAACCTCAAGTTAGTGCTCCTTCATCTGGAATGACTTAGGCCCAAACGGGTATTGTTAATCCGCAACTTGGTCAATATTCCAGTACTATGCAACAGCAAATAGTCCAACAACCGTGGCTAGCGCAATATCAACAACTGCAATTCGAGCAAATCCAACCTCAGCTTGGACTTGGTTCTCAAGCTCAGACTGGATTTGGTCAATATCAAGCCTACCGAGGATCTGTGCAACAAGGCTTTGTAGGTTATGGACAGCTGCATTTCCAAACCGGTCATCAACAACCACCCTATATTGGTTATGTCAAGGTTACCAGTAACAGATGCCTTATGTTGGTATGAAAAAACCTACTGCTTAGGCGATTCCATCTTATCCTGGGTATGCTCCACCCAACCTGAATCAGTAGTTGCCTTTTGTAGCAACTCTAGAACTACCAGATTTGAACCGGCTCACGAATGATCCAATTGCATACGCCCCATGGTGGCCAGGAATTCCTCATGAACTCCCCTATGATATTCCTAAGTTCAATGGAAATCCAGGTGAAGACCCATCGAATCACATAATGAATTTTCATTTATGGTGTTCATCCAACACTCTAAATGATGATTTGATTAGACTTCGCCTTTTTCAGAGAACGCTTACTGGTCCAGCAACGAAATGGTATATTGAATTGCCTAGAGCTTCGTTTGATAACTTCACCATTCTTGCCACTACCTTTTTAACCAACTTTTAGTTACTTATCAGGTATGAAACTGGAACAAAACTTCTTACCAATTTTAAATAGACCACGTCCACTCACATATATGATCATATTCATGAGTGGCGACGTCGTCGTCAAATGGTAAAAACGTATGTTCCAGATCAGCTTTTAGTTGAGTGGTTTATTGAGTCCTTATTGCCATCTATCACTGAAGATGTGGCGAAAGGAGTTGTCATAGAAGAGCAAGTCATTACTCGTGCCCAATATTTAGATTTGATCTATACGCAATCCGGCACACTCTACGACAAAATTCCTGACGCTCCTACGCCAGGTTTTTCTGTTCCACCCCCTCCTAAATCGAGTAGAGACTCTCATGCTGATGACGATGTGATCAGTTCCTCGGGCACGCAAACGGCGAGAGGACCATCTGGTCAAGCTCTTGCTATTTCTAGTCAAAATGCAAATGACAATTCTCTTGCCTCGAAGATTAATGTCGTGTCATCTGACAAGGGAAAAAATCCAAAGCAACCAGGGGGCAATAAGAAAGGGAAAATAATAAGAAGAAATAGGAGAATTCCACCCCTGAAAAATCATCTGAAAACCCTACTACAACAAGGAAACCTCCTTGTTATCCATGTTTGGTATGTAATGGCGAGCATTTTACGAGAGATTGTCCACATTGATCTAAAGTTTCGAAACTGTTAAAGGATTTGAATACCTCAGTGGTGCTAACAAATCTGTTTCCGAACCCAGAAACACATTTGGTTGCCACTGATAATGCTTCCACATCCCAAGTGCTTATTCTATCCATCGTGAATAAATGAAATGATGTTTTGGTATTAACAAAGAATAAAGATTATGGGAATCCATCGTCGTCGAACAACCAAGCTACTGATCAACCTAGTGCTTCAATAACAACTTCGCTAGAAGTTGTTCCACCCATTATTCCTGAATTAACCATAAAGCCGCCAAAGGGAGTTGTACACAAATTGACATTTAATCCTCGTGCTTGAGAAACTTAGAATTATAATATAGTGGAGGAGCTGGCCCAATCGCCATCCGCTATGTCGACACTTGAGGTATTTCAAAATTGTCCCTCCTAAAAGCAGGCTTTGTTATCAGAGATAGGTGGGTCAATCCAACGGATTCCAATCTTGTGGTCTTTAATCATACTAGATATACACCACAGTTACCAGCTCAACTCGCTTTCCTTATACAGGTAAAAGCCCTCAATAAAAATGTTCATTGAACTATCATTAATGAGGGGGCATCTACTTGTATTATGTTAATGAGTTGCTGGAAAACTCTTGGTTCACCACCCTTGCCACAATCACCAACAACACTAAAAGCTTTCGATGGAAGAACGTACATTCCATACAGGATTTTAAGTAGCTTGCAAGTTGAACTGGGGGGAAAAACCATAGATATTGAAGTTGAGGTCATTGATGGACTCCTTGATTACAATATTTTACTCGGAAGGCCTTGGGTTTATGCTATGGTTGCGGTTGTGTCTACATATTTTTGAACGATTGCATTTCCCTTCAAAGGTGGAATCACAGTGGTTGACCAACTAGCTTTTTTTGCTAATAGTACACAAGCTACTGGAAGCATTCCATTGATCCTAAAAGATCCTTCCTTGACAGGTACTTTTTCCCTCCCGTCTCCATCTGGTTTCGTGGAAGTGGCCACAGTGGAAACCTGCCACATGATCTCTTCTACATCATCTGAGTTTAAGAAGAGTTCTGACTATTTTGATAGTGAGGATCATCACGAGGCGTTGCCACCAAGCCCCATTGAATCCTTGTAGCAATCAATCTACTAGGCTTGTGCAGCAAACCCGAATCCGCACTTAACGAGTGTTTAGGTAGATAGGTCTTTAGAATATGGTACCTCTTCTGATCCTTGGTTTCATATACATTCTACAAACGAAGGAATCATCCAACCAATGATGATAGGAGAGACATCGTGGGAAGATTATCATCATCATTCCCACCTTAGACATGACAATGAAGATTATTCAAATGACCTCAATCACCCTTCAATTGTTGATTTTTTATTAAATTTTGTAAATACAGTTGATTCCGAAAGAAATATGTCTAACATTGAAGAAATTATCTCCATTAATATTTCGACCAAACCCAATATTGTAAATAATATTCACATTAGAAAGTCTTGTTCTCCATCAGAACTAGATAGTTACTGTGCTCTTTTTCGTGAATTCGGAGATGTTTTTGCATGGTCTTACGAAGAAATTCCAGGCATTGACTCTAGCATTGTTGAACATGAAATCAAGATGTACCCAGAGATTAAAATAGTATGACAACAGCTTTGACCTGTTCATCTGAAGAAAGCCACTGCCATTAAAGCAAAGGTTAAATTTTTTTTATGTGTTGGCTTCATTTACCCTGTACCTCTCACTGATTGGGTATCGAATATTGTTCCTGTGATGAAAAAACAAGGAACAATTAGAGTGTGTGTCGATTATAGGGATGTAAATCAAGCATGTCTGAAGGACAACTATCCTACACCCTTTATCGACCAGATTATTGATGAATGTGTCAGATGCGAAATCTTTTCATTCATGGATGGATTTATGTGCTACAACCAAATCAATATCCGCCCATAGGACTAGTCAAAAACTGCATTTATATGTCCGTGGGGCACATTCGCATAATGGAAATTACCTTTTAGTTTGAAGAACGTAGGGGCAACATTTCAGAGGGAAATGAATTATGTTTTCCATGACATCAAACACATCATTCAACCATATCTCGACAATCTGCCTGCTCATTCGCGAAGACAGACTGATCATATGCAACATTTGAGAGCCATATGTTTACGTTGCCGACACTACAACATATGACTCAATCCACACAAATGTGTGTTTTGTGTTGGTTTTGGTCGACTGCTTGGTTTCGTAGTTTCTAAGGATGGAATTTGACTCAATACATTAAAGGTTCAGGCAATTGTTGACATGCCTCCACCTTCAAATTTGCTTCAGATTTAGAGACTCCAACGGAAAGCTAACTTTCTGAGGAGGTTCATTCCAAATTATGCTGAGCTCACTAAAGGTTATACATGTCTTTTAAAAAAAGGGGTACCCTTCCATTGGGATTAAGCTGCGCAAGCTTCCTTTGATCCTCTCAAAGATTCCCTGATAAAAGCATCATTAATGTATGCCCCTGACTATCAAAAAGACTTCTACTTGTATCTCGCCACTGCAGATAAAACCATCGGTATGGTTTTAGTGCAAAAATATAACGGAATTGAACATCCTATATATTATTTAAGTTATAATATTAATGATACAGAAAGCAAGTACTCTTATGTTGAAAAGTTGGCTTTAGGAACTGTTCAAGCAGTACAGAGATTTCGACATTATATACTCCTTTGCAAAACTACCATTGTGTTAGATTGCAACCCTATGACATACATTCTATCACGTCAATTGCTGGGGGGAAAATATTCCAAATGGATAGTCATCTTGCAGGAGTTTGATCTAGAATTCACCAAATCCAAATCAAAGAAATCTCTCGTCTTTGCAGAGTTACTTTGTGACTTTCCCTCGTCCTCCACTGATTTAACATCAGAAGCATCAATCGTGGATGAGACTTTGTTTCTGATATCATCAAGTGATCCATTGTATGGGGATATACTAGTCTATCTCCAGACCCAAGCTTTTAGGCCTAACACCTCTCACTCTAAACAACGACGTACTCGATACCAAGCCAAAGAATATAACATCATTGGTGATACACTTTATCGTCGTGGTGTCGATACAGTTTAACGAAGGTGCCTCACGCATGAGGAGGCCGAAAAAGTTTTGAATGATTGTCATTTAGGTGCTTGTGGGGGGCATCTATCTGGTTACGCTACTGCACAAAAGATCTTACGAGCTGGTTACTTCTGACCTACGATATTCAAATATTACATACTTGCGGTCAAAATTTGCCACGCCTGTCAGATTTTCAATCGCAAAACCAGATTACCACCTGCACCACTGCATCTAGTCATTGTTGTTGGCCCATTCGCTAAATGGGGCATCGATTTCATGACATGTAACCCCACCTCGGCGAGGGGGCATGGATGTATTATTGTTGCTATCGCTACTTTACCAAATGGGCCGAGGCGATGCCTACATTGAACAACAATGGCGAAACAGTTGCTCTTTTTTTTTCCATCATGTAGTTTCTAGATTTGGTGTACCACAGGCTATAGTCATAGATCATGGGTCGCATTTTCACAATCACATGATGACCGAGTTAACTACCAAATTGGGACTGTCCCATGATAGTTCCACTCCATGTTATCCGCAGGCTAACGGACAAGTTGAGGCAATCAACAAAGTTCTTAAGCGCATGCTGCAGAGAATGATTGGAGTCCATAAACGGAATTGGCATTTAATCCTGTACTCAGCTCTATGGGCATATAGGACTGCGGTGAGAAATGTGACTGGATTTATGCCCTTTCAGTTGGTGTATGGTCTAGAAGCAGTCTTACCAATTCAGTGCGAAATCTCATCCCTCAAACTTGCAATTGACCTGCTACCTGAAACTTCTGAAGAAGAAGCTCGTTTCTTAGAGTTAATCCATCTGGATTAAACCCGTCGTGATGCGCATTGGCTAACGAAGCACATATGAAATGCATCAAGGTGCAATATGATAAAAATGTTAAGCCTCGTGTCTTCTCAGAAGGTGACCTAGTCTTGCTTTACGATCAGGATTTTGATAAATTAGGAGCAGCGAAATTTGAACCACTATGGATGGGCTCTTATATTGTTAAATGTGTGTTGACAAAAGGAGCCTACGAGTTAACCGATTATGATGGGATTCCACTGACGCAGCCCCAAAATGGGTTGTATCTTCAACGTTACTATGCTTGATTAAGTGTAGTAAACTCATTGTACATATGCTTTTATTGCATTTTTTATTGTTTTCTTTTAGAGTTCTCATTTTGGTTAGGTAATCCACTTCACATTTTTTGCAAATGTCAAACTTTTCGGAACCATTTGTTGGGTATGCCGATGGAGCTAGTTGTACCAGTAGAACGTATCTTCTGTGGCCTGGGCCATCTTCGCTCCAAGCGGTGAGTTAGTGAGTTTCAGAGGGATATGTATTGGTCGATCAACCAACAACATCACTGAGTACAGCGCGTTGATTAAACTCCTCTCTGATGCCATTTCACCTGGCATATGCCGAATCATTATCAGGCTAGATTCACAAGTCGTTATTCTACAACTTACTGACGTTTATTCCATTCGGAACCCAGATATTCATCGTATGTTCCTAAGAGTTAGGATTTTGGAAAGACATTTTGATTTCATTCAATATCAACACATTTCCATAAACTTAAACACATTGAATGATTCATTAGCAAACTATGTGTTAAATAGACATTTGCAGCATATGTAAAGAAAGCATTTCACATCAACATTTGCATAGGATTACATCACTTAGCCAAAATAAAACTCCAAAAGTCAAAGTAGATAGTTGTTTATAAGTTTTCATAAAATGTTTTATGTCCAAGACAAAATTGGTCATCTGACCCAAAAATTCAAAGTAAATGCAGAAAAAAACATCCTAGATTAGTGATGCTGGTGATAACATGTCACCGCATGTGTTATCATGCGCAAGAGCCTAGTCCAACGACTTGGTACACCAGTAGTATGGCGTTGTAGCCTCAAAGGTAACTCGTACGTTCAAACATCTGGAATCCCAAGGGTCAATATCTCTATCTGATCCTACAGCTGTGCAAGGGTCTCTGCTATGTCTAGATCCTTAAGGACTGCTCTCCCTACAGCTTCTCCCGCTGGAGCATGCTCCTCTTGTGGGCGTGCCACTGGTCGAACTGGTCCAATATCTGCACATACATATGAGTTCGTTTAGACTTGGTAACATAAAAAACACAAAAACAATAGAAAACTAAAAACAAAGATGTGGTCAAATCATTTTACCTATAGCACTCCACTGCTCACCAACTGGTAATGCCAAATCCAGATCACCTCAAAAATCCATCCCGACATATGGATACTCCGCAAATACCATCTCTTGGTGATTGAACCACTCGAAAAAGGCATCTGAGAAGGAGATCTGTGACTGGCCAGCATGTCTAGCCATAAGGTCCACCCATCTCTTCATCTATGGTTCCCTTAGTGCAGGCAATCCCAGTGAAATGTTTTGAGGTTGCATCAGTGGGACTCTTTCCAAAGAAAAAGAAATCAATATGGATCAATAACCAAAGTTCTTGGTTCTTCCATTCTTTTACTTTGGAAAGTTTTTCTTTTATGACAGGAAGTATCGCCTCACACCAATTGAACACCTTCGGTTCTAGGCATTCCAAGGCATATTGCATGTAGGATATGTTTGCTAAATGTAAGGCCACGTTGCCGGCCAAGATAGCAAAGTTAAATAGAATGGTCCTCAAAGGTCGATCAGTAACATCCCATATATTAATCTTACCATCTCTACTGGGTTGAGATCCATCCCTGCAGAACTGACGGATGTAATATTTCATAGATTCACCCCCACGAGCAAATCCTGATAGTGAAAGAGGGGCACCACGCCTCGAAAAACCTGTTAGAAAATAAATATCCTTGACCGTGAAAAGAATAGATTTACCTCTGATTTGGAATACCTGGTCAATAAGATCCCAAGCATGAAGGAGATACTGCAGCAAACTTATATGCTGTCTCATGCTGGATATGCGGAAAAACTTCAGTAAACCACAGTTCCTTAGTGCATCCAATGTGCCCTGGTCATGTAAAGCAATCATATACTCCTCTTCATGTTCTCGTTCACGCCATGTGACAACCATCTTGATCCAACAAACATCTGAAATGCAAACAATAGATGAATTAGAATCCATTTTTGAGAAAAAAAAGTGAAAATTTGATGAAAAAACACTGTACAAACTTGCCTTTTTGCGCCCATCGCACTTTTCCTTTATGCAAGGTGAGATGCATACTGACTGGCTTGTTGGTAGCCCAATATGCATCGCACCTTTCGATATAAGCAAGGTGCGATGATTAGGGAGTGAAATATTCAAACCCCTGAGGCCTAGAAAAGTGAAAAAACTTGCCCAGAATTGAAAAAAGATGCAATGAAAATGAAGAGCTTAAGGATAGCTCCTACCTGGTCCTGACGACAAGGGAAATGATCCACAAAATCTCTCGAAATCGACTGGTGAAATTTGAGGGGGAAAACCGCTCCAGATCTCCAAAATCCAATATTCGAAATGAAATGGTGAAAATGAAATGTTAAAACTACTTTTTATGTTTACTTTTCATGTACTTCAAAGTGAAATGTTAGTTTTAGTTCATTTTTCATCCATATATATGTATTTCTAATCAATTTGATGGAGTTTTAAGTAGGTTGAACAACTAATGAAAGAATCTGATGTGCTAAACAATGAATTGAACATCTTTGACCACTAAGCAAACTTTTTGTCTTCTTTTCGAGCTTTGATTCAAAAATGAAAATAAAATGATAGAGTCCTCTTTAAACCCTTTTTAGACTCTTTAAACATGAAAATATTGTCAAGCGCTTGTCCTTTCCAGCTCGTTAAAGTATTGCAAATGTCATCCCTCCTGTATCATTTTATCCTTTTTCGGACCTGAGGGATTATTTTATGAAAAAGAACTTATGGATTTTTCTTTTCATCCCTTTTCAAACTCTCTAAACATGAAAAGGACCGAGTTATCATTGTCATTAAACTCATTAAAATAATAGCGATAAACTTGTCCATCTAGACAAGGCCGAGTTTCACTGTTGCTAGACTCGTTAAAACCTCAAATAGCGATGGGTTTGCTTGAAGGGCGAATTATAGAACAAACATATGTTATCCTCCTCAAGCTTGACAAAAATAAAGAGGTACTAGTCAACAATGACTAGGGAAAAAGGGGAAAAAACTTGAAGAATTTATGGTAGCAAGTCGCTCTTGAACATGAAACTTTCACTTCATCTCCATGATTGAGTTGGGTTGGGTTATTCCATTCACCGGTCATCATACCATTGGTATTTCATACCATCCATATTTTGGGGTTAACACTACCAATTCATCTTAGTGTTGCCGACATGTTCAAGAGAAGTCATTCAGTTGAGAAGTCATCATCTGGTTAATGTCTCATACATTGCAATACCTCCAACCTTCATTTTTCATAACCGCCATTCCTGAACCTTGTGTTGTTAGTTCATCTTCACCTCCAGAAATCATTTGCTTCGTTTCATGTCGTAGATGTGGGATACATCAAAGCCCTCCTATGACGAGTCACTTCTTGTCGACATCAGCTCATTATCCAAGAAGTTGACTTAGAAACAACCTTTTCAATGCTTTGAAGCTTGTTTACATCAATGACAAGTTTCTCACTTCCGGCGACAAGTTGACATCAATGGCCTTCGATCGAAAGATTTTGCGTGGTGTTCGACATTAGATCATGTATTCACACCACGTGAAATGTACTATAGTACCTTGAGGATCATTTTCATTATTGGTGATCCCTCTCATGTCTGTTAACAACTCACATCATTGGCTGGTAATCAGGAGATGTCTTTCCATGTTCGACATCAGAACATCTCTTCACATGGATTGGCTTGTACATCGAGTGAAGATTGAACAAATTTGAATACCCCGGATCTAGTTTCATCCATTCAGGCTGTGATACATTCAGGGATATAAAAACATCAAATGTACAAAGACTTTACACAGATGGTCATCCTAATCATGGACTGCGGCTCTATATCTGTAGAATCACGAGTCTGTATCTGCAGACGAATATCTGATCTATGTACATGAAATGAAATTTATAAAGCTGAGCATGGGAATGCCTGCCTCAGCTAGTTCATGAAAAATAATATATTATCATGTATTATATAGTAAATTGATGCAGGTCACCTTCCAGTTTGAAACTTCGGATCCTCATGATAAAGCATTTCACCCTAAATGAATTTTTACGACCTCATGCTTTAGGGGGAAACTGTTATAGACATATTTGGGAACATCAACCCCAAACTCATATGTCGATGTATTAGTGCTCATCAACCCCTAAAAGATTTGTTTCATACCCTAAAGGAACATAGTCATCTGAATACATCATTCCCCAAAAGTTCCATCTGAGAAATCATCCAGAAATTGCCTAAA
The DNA here is from genome assembly GCA_000404065.3 of Pinus taeda. Classification (NCBI taxonomy): domain Eukaryota; kingdom Viridiplantae; phylum Streptophyta; class Pinopsida; order Pinales; family Pinaceae; genus Pinus; species Pinus taeda. The sequence continues at coordinate 121,453 of APFE030187905.1, read as the reverse complement.
CTGAACCATACTGACTGCTACACTGTCAAAGTGCAATGCATACTGACTTCTACACTGCCAGGGTGTGATGCATACTTTTTAGGCCTTCTATAGGGTGCGATGGTCAAGGATGGACAAATTTCTGGGACAGTTTGTTAGTTGGTTGCTCATGGAATCTTCTAGAAACTTCTCTCATGCCACTTGCCTCTCTAAATTCGCCCAAGGATGAATAAGGGAATTAGGAAACCATCTCCAATCCCCTCCCTTGTGGAACCTGTTATGCTCCTATACTAATAGGTGTCATATTTCATGATTGAATTGATGAGCTATGTAATATGTTCATACATTTCCTTGTTGCAAAGGTTTTCCATATTGTCAAAAAATAAAAAAATTTAAAAAATGTAAAGATAGTATACCCTAAAAGAAAAATCAAAGGGTAAAAAGAATAAGATGGTCAAAAAAAGTGAAAGAAAATGAACCCCACCAAAAAGAAAAACCAAGGAAAGTGTGCAAGCCTAAATGCCACTACTTTTTACTCTTGTAGAATAAACAATTGTGTGCAGCTTGTTAACTTATGCCACAATTGATGAATAGTCAAACAACTTAAGCTTGACTAGTTCATATTTGAATTTCATGTTTTGGAGATAGAGAATAAAATCTGACCAAACTGTTTAATCTTGGCAGATAAGTAGATAGGTAGAGTGAATAAAAGGAGCTCAACAGTTTAATCTAAGCCCTTGGATGTAATGAGGCTAGACTTAGATAGATATCTACATGTAAAAGAAAAGAAAGTGTGATAAGGGTTTGCCAGTTTAAGTGCACCCTAATAAAGAAGTAAAAATGTCAGGCTAAAGTAGGTAGGGTAAGTAGATGATGTTGCAGAAATACTTGTGATGGATAATGTCTCTAAAGGTGTTAATTTTCACTTTTATCACAAGTGCAAGGCAGACATTACACTTGATGCAGTTCAAGCAAGACAAGGTCAAATAACTAACTTCCATTCACATTTTTCCCTAAAGATTTCACTAATTCCCCCTAAAGTATTAAGGTCTTTGAAAATTAAAGGGGCTCAGAGCATTTCTCTGACATCTGGAGGGACCAGACCCTTGGCCCAGTAATTTAAATGGCCTAAGTACTTAAAACCATCCATAAATCATTAACTCACTCTCATAAGTCTTTTCCTAAGTAAAATCCTATTTTACTTAGGAAAAATGCATAATATCACATAAAAATCCCTTTTCCACTTTAAGCCTAAGTTTAAATATATACTCTAATGTTTTTACTTAGCGTTTTTTATCACATTGTTTCATATTAATTTCTGACTTATATTATATAAATCCTTTGGAAAAATTAACCCACTCCCGTATTATTTAACTATATAAAACCCCGAAATATTATATATCCCACCCCATTTAAATATAACCATAGATACTTGTCAAACAAGATTAATTGGAATTAATAACCCTTACGGTTAATTAAGAACCACGCTCCAACTAATCGCATTACCCCTGATACAATTAAACATTTTTTTATTGTGTTGGGCCCACCACAGTCAAACTCTGCTGCAATACGCCTCCTATCCACCGTTCGATCCCGTCTCCATCATCCAATGGTCATTGCTGATATCGCGCCCTCCTTGGTGAGCGCGCGTTAACGCGGGATCACCAAGCGGTTTTTGTACAGTACCCTCGTCATGCGTCAGGCAATCTATGGAATCGTTGTTCCGATGTCCATTACCACCCTTCTCCAAAAGTGGTGCGATAGATCCCGCTTACCACCTGCCTGCTACGCGACAAATCATCTATTGTTCAGTTCGCGCCATATTTTGAAAGTTTGCCTATTAAAGTTCAAACCCCAAGAACCCAAGTTTTCTTGTCCTTCGCCCATTCTACTATGTAAACTTATGTAACCCATTTGCGCCACCTGAAGCTTTCGTTAACCGATTCGAGCATGGTTTACCTCACGAAAAGCATTCTGGACTCACTCCACAGACCTCTCAAGCTCAAATGAAACCTTTTTGACTTCCCCTGCAAACCAATGCTTTCTTAACAATTTGTTTTGTTTTACAGGTGATCAGAAGACCACATCCTTGGATAAACAGTCTTAATACTAGTCATAAGACTTGTTTACTCGAAGAGTACTATCAAATCTATTCAAACAGAGATTGAAGATAAAACATACAGCTGAAAGACAAGCAAAGGAAACAGGAAGTTAAACGATTTACTGTTGAAACAGACAATAAAAACCTAAACTACACATTGAAGGTAAAAAGACACAATAAAGAACAGTAAACGTGTATCAGGGTTAAATAGTATCAGGGCTAAAGAGTATTATATTGAAGACCAAGTCAAGTAAATCAGCTAGCATGAAGGTAAAAAGCATAAAAGACAGTTACAAAGCATAGCATACAAATTCATGTCAAAGTGAAAACAATTGAAAAACAGAGCGGTAAAAGTAAAAAGTAAAGAGTAAACAATGAAAGTAAACATGATGAAATTAAGGGTTAAACAAAGATGAAAACACTTTCACCAACTACAATGAAGTTTATCCAAAATAAAAGTGAAAAACAGTTGAAATAAATTCAAGGTTAAAAGAGGAAATTAGAGCAAAAATGGTACATTCTTCAGAAATTTCTTGTTTAAGTTATATTTTTGCAGAAACTATTGTGGCTAATCCAAGAAGTATTTCGAGAAACTGGAAGAGGATTTTGTTCCTAACAGACTCATCTACAAAAAATTCTCTCATTTTTTACACAGATATTACCAAAAAAGAGATAAGTGCATGTCTTCATAGTCTGTTTTTCAGTTTGTGCAAAATCCTGTTTTTGACATCTTTTTGCAGAGAATATTGTGAACATTTGGAGATGAAGTTTGGGAAACTAAGAGTGGTTTATTTCAAAACATTCTTAGCTACAAAAACCCCTTTCACTTTTTAGATATCTATCACGGATTGAGATATACAAGTGTATCATGGGACCCTAAGTTTGCAGAATTTCTGGGGCATAATGCACAAAGGAGGGATGCAGTTAGTGACTAGGATGCCTCATCATCAACTAAGAGTTGCTATCAAATTTGACTTTCTCTTGTTTGTCACCATAAATCCATAGAAATAGTTCCAAATAGATTCATTAGTTTTGAATCTCCTTTATTTAAGTTCTGTTAATGTAAACAGTTGGAGATATGTGTGAAACTAATCTTGATATTTTTTCAAGATATTTCAGTTTACAATTAGTATAAATACTTCTTCACTTGAAGTATTTTGTGTGGATTCTTAGACATAGTTGTAATATTGATTATTTTGGAATAAATTGCTGTTGGACCAACTTTGTATGGCTTGCTGGATAAACAATTGATGCAAAGGACTTTCCACAGATTTCTTGAATCAAACACCGGATCAATAAGTCCATACCTTATGTTCTAAAGTTTTCCTTGTTTATTATATCATCTATGTTTCATATCTGAATGATAAACGAAAAAGAGTAATTCAGAATATGCTTAATTGCATTCTGTTTTCAATCGTTATTATTCTCTATGTTTTCTTCTGAATTAAGATAAACAGTGAAATCTTAATTGCTCTTGTTTTCTAGTTCGTTCAATTTGATTATTTATGAAAGAATACTTAACTGCTCTTTATTAGTAATCATTCAAGTTCCCTCTTTAAATAGGATGAAGGATTCTTAACTGCCCTTCACCCATTTTGAGCCCATTCCATCTATTCCAAGTCTTTATTTGATCCTTGTTTGATCATCCTGCCCTGTGAAACCATCCTTTGTTAAGAAACCCAGTCCAGTTAAGCCATTTTCTTTCACTTCATTAGCCCAATGGCCTAAACTATTTAGTCCTACCCCTTTGCTATTGAATCTCACCACCCTAAATCAAACAAAACTCCTAAACTTCATAACTAGCCTAATATCTTTCAAAACAAAGCTAAAACTTAAAGTGAGAGCCCTCTCTGGATACAGATTGGCTAGATTCTGTATCTAAAAGTTGGTTTGTGGTTACCTTGGACCCCTTTCCCCTTCTTACAACTTCTGGGAAAATCTGAGTGATAACATAGTGGCGACTCCACTGGGGACCTGAATAATTTGTTTGTTACTATTGTTTACTTTATAAGCTACAGACAGGGGCCTGAAGTTAGTCAGGTAGCCTTTGAACTGATCTTGCTTTGCAATTGCATAAGTAAATGAATGCTGCTTCAGTCTATCTCCAGTCTAGTTTATGGATTGAACATCTAGTTTCAAATACTTGATCCGTTCCTCTTGTCAAATAAGTCTTTAAGAAAGATTAAATCTCATATCTAAAGCCTCTTAAAGAAATCATAGAAGTTGTTTTGAAAATTCATAGAAAAGAAAAATAATGATAAAATACTAAAAATTTGGTTTCCTGGAGAACTAACTTTTTCTTCAGAATTGTTTTATAGGTCTAGATCTGATCTATGATGGTGGACAGGGATCAAACACACAAAGGTTAAAATCATCCACCTGGCAACTCCAAAATCAATTTCACTACTAAGACTCCACTGGAGGAATGAACTTGAAAGAACAATACGAAAAGATCATACTTTTAACTTGGATTGTCATCCAAGACATTATGTTCTTTCTAAATTGATAGAGTTTCCCAATGTATATTGTATTTTAGAGAAGATTTTAGATTAATTTTTTAATTATTCTCTTTTTAAAAATTGTAAATATAAGATATCCTTGCACATTTAAGCATCATTCTTATGACTCTTTTGATGATAATTTTCTAGTCAAGAAGCCTCAAACAGTCAAGAATCCATTGTTCAAATATCTAAAGCTTCAAATTTCATAGAAATTCCACAACCAAATAATCCATATTCCAAAGCATTAATAGTGAGACAGGATGACCGGGTTTGTGGAAAATCTTTCATTTGATGAAATTTTAAATGAATTCAGGGATGAGTTATCAAAATTTCAGCTCGATGAAGATTTTTTAAGAGTTGTATTTATAATTATCAAAATAACAAAATACTCTCATGAAACTAAAATGTGTTTTCTTAATTTAGTTGTTGAAAAATATGAAAATGAAATTAAACTTTTGCATTCTCAAATTCAGTCATATAATTTCCGAGATCCTAAAGAATTCCTACAAAATCTTCCTTCTCGCAACCATGAGGAAATTGTACTACCTTTTGATTTGCAGATTGAGGATGATTATGCTTTCAAGAGAAAGACTAAAGAATTAGTTGCAGGGTTTAGTATTGAGGATACAGCTGATAAATTAGACAATGAAGGCCCAGAAGAAATTATTACACTTTATGCTTTTGTTGATCCTATAACAGGTTATATGGAGGTTCTTCTCAACTCAAATTCTTTAACATGTTTTCTCTATCAGAACCAAATACATCAGCAGTGGCCTTTATATATCACAATTTCGATTATGTGGGTACATGATCAAATTATGCTTCTGATTTCACTGACAATCAGTCAAGCCGTTCATTTGTTTCTGCAGTTGCTTGATTGGCTTCATTGGCATTTTTGTATTATTTAATGCAACCTGATTTTCAATAATATAGAGTAGGTAGGATTTCGGTTTGATTTAATTCAGTTTTCAGTAGATTACGAAATAAATCCTAAAAGATTTGAATCCAATCAAAAGGCCCTAAGATCTTGATGATTTAGTAATTCGGTTTGAAGGTTGCAGCACCTTTTAGTTTCAGGTCAGATCTCAAGTTGTGCAGGAAAAGGTTAAATTTTTTTTTGATAAAAAGACCAAGACTGAAGATTCCTACCTAAGTTACAAGGTGCTCAAATGGGATTCAAGTAGGAAGAATAAAGGTTTGGTGTTGATTGAATAGTAACTTGTTGGAGTTGAAGCACGAAGAGAATGCCCTAAGCTTCATAAGTGTCACTATCATACATACAATAAAGCAACAAGCAAAAGAAGATTCCATAGTTCAGCAAAAATCATTCGGAGGCCATCTGGCCTGCTCTTCTTGACTTTCCACCAGGAAAAGCCATCCCCAAGTGGAGCTAATGTTATGCTCCTATACCAATAGGTGTCATATTTCATGATTGACTTGATGAGTTATGTAATATGTTCATACCTTTCCTTGTTGCAAAGGTTTTCCATATTGTCAAAAAATAAAAAAATTTAAAAAATGTAAAGATGGTATACCCTAAAAGAAAAATCAAAGGGTAAAAAGAATAAGATGGTAAAAAAAGTGAAAAAAAATGAACCCCACCAAAAAGAAAAACCAAGGAAAGTGTGCAAGCCTAAATGCCACTACTGTTTACTCTTGTAGAATAAACAATTGTGTGCAGCTTGTTAACTTATGCCACAATTGATGAATAGTCAAACAGCTTAAGCTTGACTAGTTCATATTTGAATTTCATGTTTTAGAAATAGAGAATAAAATCTAACCAAACTGTTTAATCTTGGCAAATAAGTAGATAGGTAGAGTGAATAAAATGAGCTCAACAGTTTAATCTAAGCCCTTGGATGTAATGAGGCTAGACTTAGATAGATATCTACATGTAAAAGAAAAGAAAGTGTGGTAAGGGTTTGCCAGTTTAAGTGCACCCTAATAAAGAAGTAAAAATGTCAGGCTAAAGTAGGTAGGGTAGGTAGATGATGTTGCAGAAATACTTGTGATGGATAATGTCTCTAAAGGTGTTAATTTTCACTTTTATCACAAGTGCAAGGCAGACATTACATTTGATGCAGTTCAAGCAAGACAATGTCAAATAACTAACTTCCATTCTTTTCCTAAAGATTTCACTAATTCCCCCTAAAGTATTAAGGTCTTTGAAAATTAAAGGGGCTCAGAGCATTTCTCTGACTTCTGGAGGGACCAGACCCTCGGCCCAATAATTTAAATGGCTTAAGTACTTAAAACCATCTATAAATCATTCATTCACTCTCATAAGTCTTTTCCTAAGTAAAATCCTATTTTACTTAGGAAAAATGCGCAATATTTTACTTAGGAAAAATGCGCAATATCACATAAAAACCCCTTTTCCACTTTAAGCCTAAGTTTAAATATATACTCTAATGTTTTTACTTAGTGCTTTTTATCACATTGTTTCATATTAATTTCTGACTTATATTATATAAATCCCTTGGAAAAATTAACCCACTCCCATACTATTTAATTATATAAAACCCTGAAATATTATATATTCCGCCCCGGTTAAATATAACCATAGATACTTGTCAAACATGATTAATTGGAATTAATTAACCCTTACGGTTAGTTAAGAACCACCCCCAAACCAATCGCATTACTCTCGATACAATTAAACATTTTTTATTGTGTTGGGCCAGCCATAGTCAAACTCTGCTGCAATACGCCTACCGTCCACCGTTCGATCCCGTCTCCATCATCCAACGGTCGTTGTTGATATCGCGCCCTCCTTGGTGACCATGTGTTAACGCGCGTTCACCAAGTGGTTTTTTCACAGTACCCCCGCCACGCGTCAGGAAATCTATGGAATCGTTGGTCCGAAGTCCATTACCACCCTTCTCCAAAAGCGGTGTGATAGATACAGCTTACCACCTGCCTGCTACGCAACAAATCATCTATTGTTTAGTTCGCCCCATATTTTGAAAGTTTGCTTATTAAAGTTCAAACCCCAAGAACCCAGGTTTTCTTGTCCTTCGCCCATTCTACTATGTAAACTTATGTAACCCATTTGCGCCACCTGAAACCTCCGTTAGTCGATTCAAGCATGGTTTATCTCACGAAAATCATTATGGACTCACTCCACAGACCTCTCAAACTCAAATGAAACATTTTCAACCTCCCCTGCAAACCAATGCTTTCTTAACAATTTGCTTTGTTTTACAGGTGATCAGAAGACCACATCCTTGGATAAACAGTCTTAATACTAGTCATAAGACTTGTTTACTCCAACAGTGTTATCAAATCTATTCAAACAAAGATGGAAGATAAAACATACAGTTGAAAGACAAGCAAAGGAAATAGGAAATTAAACGATTTACTGTTGAAACAAACAGTAAAAACCTAAACTAAACATTGAAGGTAAAAAGACACAGTAAAGAACAGTCAAAGTGTATCAAGGTTAAAAAGTATTAGGGTTAAAGAGTATCAGATTGAAGACCAAGTCAAGTAAATCAGCTAGCATGAAGATAAACAACATAAAAGATAGTTACAAAGCATAGCATACAAATTCATGTCAAAGTGAAGACAGTTGAAAAACAGAGCGGTAAAAGTAAAAAGTAAACATGATGAAATTAAGGGTTAAACAAAGACGAAAACAATTTCACCAGCTACAATGAAGTTTATCCAAAGTAAAAGTGAAAAACAGTTGAAATAAATTCAAGGTTAAAAGAGAAAATTAGAGCAAAAATGGTATATACTTCAGAAATTTCCTGTTTAAGTCATAGTTTTGCAGAAACTATTGTGGCTAATCCAAGAAGTATTTCGAGAAACTGGAAGAGGTTTTTGTTCCTAACAGGCTTATACAAAAACTCTCACTTTTTACACAGGTATTACCAAAAAGGAGATAAGTGCATGTCTTCACAGCCTATTTTTCAGTTTGTGCAAAATCCTGTTTTTGACATCTTTTTGCAGAGAATATTGTGAACAGTTAGAGATGAATTTTGGGAAACTAAGAGAGGTTTATTTCAAAAACATGCTTATATACAAAAACATCTTTCACTTTTTACAAATCTATCACGGATTGAGATATACAAGAGTATCATTGGACCCTAAGTTTGCAAAGTTTCCGGGGTAGAATGCACAAAGGAAGGATGCTATTAGTGACTGGGATGCCTCATCATCAACTAAGAGTTGCTATCAAATTTGACATTCTCTTGTTTGTCACCATAAATCCATAGAAATAGTGCCAAATATATTCTTTAGTTTTGAATCTCCTTTATTGAAGTTCTATTAATGTAAACAGTTGGAGATATTTGTGAAACTAATCTTGATATTTTTTCAAGATATTTCAGTTTACAATTAGTATAAATACTTCTTCACTTGAATTATTTTGTGTGGATTCTTAGAAATTGCTGTAATATTGATTATTTTGGAATAAAGTGATGTTGGACCAACTTTGTATGGCTTGCTAGATAAAGAATTGATGCAAAGGACTTTCCACAAATTTCTTGAATCAAACACCGAATCAATAAGTCCTCCATACCTTATTTTTAAAGTTTTCCTTGTTTATTATATCATATGTGTTTCATATATGAATGATAAACGAAAAAGAGTAATTTGGAATATGCTTGATTGCACTATGTTTTCAATTGTTATTATTCTCTATGTTTTCTTCTAAATTAGGATAAATAGTGAAATCTTAATTGCTCTTGTTTTCTAGTTCATTCACTTTGATTATTTATTAAAGAATACTTAACTGCTCTTTATTAGTAATCATTCAAGTTCCCTCTTTAAATAGGCTGAAGGATTCTTCACTGTCCTTCACCCATTTTGAGCCCATTCCACCTATTCCAAGTCTTTATTTGTTCCATGTTTGATCATCTTGCCCTATGAAACCATCCTTTGTTAAGAAACCAAGTCTAGTTAAGCCATTTTCTTTGACTCCATTAGCCCAATGGCCTAAACTATTCAGTCCTACCCCTCTGCTATTGAGTCTCACCACCCAAACTCAAACAAAACTCCTAAACTTCCTAACTAGCCTAATATCTTTCAAAACAAAGCTAAAACTTAAAGAGAGAGCCCTCTTTGGATACAGATTGGCTAGATTCTGTATCTAAAAGTTGGTTTGTGGTTACCTCGGATCCCTTTCCCCTTCTTACAACTTCTGGGAAAATCAGAGTGATAACAGAACCAATTGTAACAAGTGGAATGACACTAATCAAACCCCATGGATGACTCACACCCTTGAAAATATCTATAAATTGATTTCCCATCCCAGAGATCAGAAGGTTGGAATTTTGTGAATTGCAAGTAAGCGCTGATAGTTTGTAATTGAGGAGAGAGCATTGTATTCTTGTTGGTGTGATCTTGCTATTTCATGAGGTGAAGAAGGATTGAAGCTGGGAGGATGGCTGGATCAGACAACTGGGTTATAATTCTCCTTTCTATTAATAAAGCTCTTCAAGTTTTCTCCCATATGATTGTGCAATTGTGAATGCTATCATTTGTTCATTATATATCTAATTCTGTAATGTTTATGTTATAATAGATCATGATGCTCTGACGATTCTTTATTGTTGTACTTGTGCAGGTACTCTCCAAACGTGTTAAGTACGGGGAGGAGTTGTAGGATCTGCCAAAGGAGAGAGAGATCAAGCAAGGGACTAAGCAGAAGTTCCAGGTTGGTTCCACTATCTTTCTCTTATCTGTTACACATAGGAACAATCATTGAATTGCTTTAAACTGTTGTTTCTAGGGTAGCTACCAAATCTAGAGTGTTAGTCGTTCGACAAGACACTAATTTTCCTAGAAAACACTCCTCATAAGTCTACTTTGGAAAATACTTATCCAAACTAGGCCTCTCGCTTGCCCCTATTTCCTTGCGCAATTCCTGAGGAAATTAGCTCCTAAAGAATATGGAAAGCTCCTATTTTCTAGAACAATTCCCATGAGGAATGCCTCACCTGCTACATGCATACTGTGTACACTCTCTAATATAAAATAACAAATACATTGATGCCTTTTTCCTCCACTCAACTAGGCAATTCAAATTGCATGCATGACTAGGGCTATTTTTCGTAAATTGACTAGTTAATTGAGAGATCAATGAGTTAACAATAGTTACAACTACTCAATTGAACTCCTACTAACTCTATTCATTACTGGATCTTAGAGAACTAATTTTTACTATCTATAACTCCACTATATTGCTAGATCTTAGCAATCAACTCATGCACAACTCCACTTCTAAACGACAAAATTGAAATAACTACTTTAACTAAGTGACTTGGCCATGCCACTTCTACCAACTGCAACTCAAGTCATCTTGCTGATGTGGAAATTTGAATTTCTCCATTTGACTAAGGCACAAGTCAAATGATTTTTTTTTTTGCTACAATTTAACAATTCCTCGATAAGAAATATTAATATAATCATAGTTTTAACCCCTAACAATATCCAACATTCATGATGCAACAAAAGTACAAGTAGATACACTTATCCATATAACTTAATGGCTAGAAATCAAGGGAGGGACTTCAACTCTCCACCCAACCATAGGCCAACTACATTACAATCTATCTTGCAGCTAACCACCCACAGTCATATTCAAAGTTTGAGGAGTAAGTTCTTAAGGAAATTCACACCGATCACAATCACTCTGATCACCAGGAATCAAGAGACCACCCTATATCCACCTACTTACTACAAGATCATATCGTGTCTCCACTTATTCAACCAAGAATCTAGAGTACACTAAATCTCCATCTGCTAACCTTGTACATATCATAACCACATAAATTTTACCCTTTACTAAACAGGAACCCCAAGCACAATGTGTTCCACCTGCTCCACCTCATAGGACTCCATAATGCACTATGACTCTGCATGATTCTTCTCTTCGTGTATATTAATCTAGAGAAAAGAGTGGTTCCAACCTACTAAACTGGTGGGTATCCAGATTACGTTGTGCCTCCACTTGTGTGCTCCCGCACTTTCTCTTGTGCCAATGTTTATCCTTGCATTTCCTTCAGTGATTTCACCTCACAAACCCCATATATCCACCCTAACATACTATCTATGTGTGAAATTATCTCCTGTTCAAACCTCTATCATTGTGCCTATGGCTCCTTCCTCCTCTATCTAGATGACTCCCCTTTTCACGTCCACCTCTCTCGATGTCCAAATGACGAATCTTCATCCAACCATTTTTCCCATTGGCATATTTTCATCTATTGACCCATGATCTCCACTCTTGTGTGTTTACCACCCAATACGCCCCTCAAGGGTAGAGGTGGCATGGGATTTTCCTTCAATTAGGAAGCCCATGTACTCAACCTCCCTGCCTACCATGCAGGCCCATTAAACCTAGTTAGAAAACTAGTGGTAGTTAAATAAATAGTCCTAATTTAATAAATTCCCAAGCAACTTCTCCTTATACCTTTGAATTCGTGTCCACTCCTCTCAACCCAGTCATTTTGTTTATATTTCCACAATATTTACATGAATTACAATTCATAGTGACAATTACAAGACGGGAGTAAAAAGCGTTGTCAAAAGGCGAGTTTTGTAATTTCACTCCTAAAGTTGTTTGAGCTATTAGTAAGACATTTAGCTCATTGTGATGGGATAAAAGGGTAGGCATCTTCAAAAGCGCAATCCCATAGATGCAAGATTTTGGTGCAAGGATTTATAGTGAGATGCACTTTGATGATTCCTACTTTAAAATTTTAGTTCAAACATAAATAGCGATATTATTGTGCACCATAAAAGTAATTCAAAAATGCATCCAAATAATGGAAGGTAGTTTCCTTTGCCTTCTAATTCTTGGTGCAAATTTGGCATGCAAAGTTGTTGATGGAAATTAAATACAGCTAGGTGAAAACACCATAATGGGATGTGACAATAATTTTTTTCTTCACCTGAACAATTGATCTTACATCTATGAGTGCAAGGTATAAATTATCTAATACAAATAATTGTTAACGATCAATCGAACATGTGGCATTAGGGATGGATGAATATAAGAAGTTGGATTAGCAACTAAAAAATCAATTCAATGGGAAAAATATATATCTTCACTAAACAGAGGTCATATTCAAATAAGAGAAGAGGACAATGAGTTAGTTTGGAATGGGAACAAATATGGCAGGTTGCACACAATGAAACTAGGCTATGAGGTGGGTCTAAATGTTTATGAGCAGGATGCATAATGGTGGTGACATAGAATATGGAAGGTGGGCGTTCCTATGAAAACCAAATTTTTGACGTGGCTTGCATTGATGGGTAAAAGTCCTACACGGGCCTACCTTCAAAGGAAGAATAAAAAAGGATAAGGTTTTTGCTATATGTGCAAAAATGAAATGGAAACTATATATATCTCCTAGATTTAGTGGTTTCCTTTAATCCATTTAAATTTAGAATGATATTTCCCACTAAATGGGATACAATAGCATATAGAATAATCCTATTATAGAGGACAACTTAAGGGAATGGCACAATAGGCTGAAACTTACGAAGTATCGGACAATCCCTTTCCTCACTCTTAGGAAATTTGATTGCATTCAATTCCAATTGGTTCCAAGATCTACTTTTGATAACAATTAAATTATTTACATAAATTATTGGTATTGCACAATACTACTTACTACTTAGAGGAAGCAGTGTGTAGGAGGGCAAGGATAATTGTTGATTTTATTTTTCGATACATCTTGGGATTTTTTTATGGCACTAGCTCTGGGGGGGGGGGGTAGATATTTTGGGAGGACTAATAGGTTTCCTACACATTCATGAGGACCATCGACTAGAATTCTATGCAAGAGTAGGTCTTGTCACAAATAATAGAGTATAGTTTCAAGCATTGAAAGCTTTATTAAAGTTGTCTTTGTCCAAATATGTCATGCAACTCCAAGTTTATGGTGATTCAACATCATAACTCAAGGAAATATTTAGCGGTTTCCCTCAAATTAATTTCACTCATATATATATATTGAGAATTGAACTAGGACATTGATGCACTGTCAAAGATTATCTTATCAGAGGTTCTAGGATGATTGTTTATAAAGGAAATTCTGATAATAAAAAAACATTGAATTTACAATGGAGTTGTAACAATATCAAAATGTTGTTTTATTTCAATTCAATGACTTTTTAAGGGAACTTCTATTAATTACCTTTATGGGTTTGTAAAGTCAGATAAAAGGATTATAGTTCCTATTGGAAATGTAACTAGTTCGGTCTTCATAATTGTTGGTGTACTCATTTCAATATGTATATTACGTAACAAACAAAAGAAGAAAAGAAAAATTGTTATTTTAAAGCATAGGTTTCATGTTAATTATTGATGGTCTTCTAGGTAAAAGCATGTTCTTCATGCTTCTAAGGTTTATTAGGTTATAGTATTTATTGCCATGAGTCAAAGGAGTCAACATCATGTTTACAAGACCCATTCAGGCAAGATGTAATTTGTAATTATTTTATTTTATTTTATTTTATTCTAGAAGGTCCTAGAAACCTCAAGAGAATAAGTCGGCCATAGAAGAGACAAGTCGACCTTAGAAAGGGTATTTGACCCATACAGAAAGGCTATAAATAGAGACATCTTCAACCTCATTTGTCAATAATCACCAACAAGTTCGATCTACAATAAGAAGGATGAAGAAAGAGGAGTGAAGGTCAAGGAAGAAAGCAGAAACCATAATGAAGGGAAAGGACAAGTTTTTTTGGGAAATTTTCTCTCACATGTGCGAGTTTTTGGAGCAGTCACAGGGGGTGAAATTTCTGCAGTGATTACAGGTCCAAAGTTTTGTTGTAGGAGGGGCCTAAATTCTAAGGACAGTGCAGTTCTAGAAGGGCTTGTCTCTAGTTGACCTAGTTTGATTGTGATCCTATTCAAGGCTCTCTTTGGAGGGATGACTTGGTTCTAGAAGGATCGACTGGGTCAAAAGTTTGGCTCTTTTTTGTATCATTTGAAGCAGATTCTATAAGAAGAGAAGATTTATTTCTAGGTTTTTCTCTGGCTGAGAGCCTCATTTTTGTGTCCTTTGTTGCTACTATTTTTGCTCTTGATATTTCTTTGATGAAAATATCTAAACAAATAACACAAGAAGATTAACTAATTTCATCAGAAAATATTAAGGTTAAAGAAAATTGGAATTAATAAGTTGCCAAAATTGCATTTTCCAACATGGTATCATAGCTAAGGTGAACAAGAAGGAAGTTGGAAGGACACAAAGAAGAAGTTAATTGTCAAGGGGAATCATTTGTGGAAGGACACTAGCAAAGAAGACCTATTGATCTAGAAGGAGGGTTTTTCTACATTGAAGAATATCAATACTGCATCAAGATTTAATCAAAGGAAGATCTCTTGAAGAAGTTGAATTAGGGTTTCTTCAGCTACAAAGGAGGAAGATATTGCAAGTCTGACTTGCAGGAAAGAACAAGTTGCAGTATCAAGCGCTGGAAGAGAGACCTCATTGAATTTGGGAATATTTGTCTTGCTCAAAGGAAGAATGCGATAAGGTTGATTGATATCTCTTGAAAGAAGATATATTTAAGGACTCATTGGTAGGAAGCATCAAAATATCTTGGTATAATTCATCACCCTTGGAAGTTGTTGGTGGAAGAATCCTAGGGAACATATTTCAAGGACATTATTGAAGTCTCTTCAAAGATCTTGAAGGAATCAAGAAGGTTGGAGGCATCTTCAAGGAGAAGGAGAGTCTTGGTTATCAAGTAAGTATTATATTATTACTCCATGTCTGAATCTATAGTGCATATGGTTTCTTTCTGCAAGGAATGCAATAAGCTCGTTGGAGCATCAAATTTCCTAGCATGGAAGAAAGTGACTGACCTAGCACTTACTGAACATGAGGTAATGGAGTATGTTACTAGGAAAATTACCGAACCTAGCAAAGACAAGACTCAAGACCTAGCAAATTACAAGAAAGGGGAAGTAAGGACACAAAGGATTATCGCTGAATCCATTAAGTATCCTCTTGTTGCATTTGTTGCAAATTTGAAAACTTCCAAGGCTATGTATGACAAGCTAGTGAAATTGTACTTTGTAAGTACATCAGGACAAAATATGCCTTTGTAAAACAAACTATATATAATGAAGAAATCAAAGGATGATGACATGGCATCCTTTCTCATGAATATCTCTTAGTTAAGAGACCACCTACAAGGGCTTGGAGAAGCGATTTCTTATTGAAAAATGACCATTTGTGTACTGAATGCATTACCACCAGAATGGAGCAACTTCACAACAAGCATATACTCCAAGAAAGTTTCAAATCCCTTTGATGAGTTGTGGGCTCAATGCATTTTAGAAGAATCTAGAATCAAGGTAAAGGATGACATTGGATTAGATGAACAATCTCAAGCCTTTCTAGCTAGAGTTAAGAAATTGAAGGGGAAGTTTGGAAAGTCCAAGAAGAAAGATATGTCCATGGTTCAACGCTATAAGTGCAACGAGTTTGGACACTTTAAGAGGGATTTTCCAAGCCAAAAAAACAACAAGAGGAAGGAAAGAAGTGAGGCTCACATGGGTGAAGAAACAAGAAAACTTGAGAACAAGTCGAAGGAAGAAGATGTGGAAGATATCTACTATTGAAGAAGACACACTATTTATCAGGTTATTTACAAAGATTAGTCTTTCCTTTAGGATAGTGTACATTGTTTAGAGATGCATGTGACAATAACATGTGTAGAGTCTACTTGGTTAAGTTGCTTGGTAAAAATCATATAGTCTTCAAAGATAAACAAGTAGATCATTTTTTCATATAGTTCATCTAGGCATTGTCTAACATTAGGTTAGAGGCAATCATCTTGCTTAGGAGGATCATCATGATCCTGAAAGAGCCATCGTTTTGGAAGGTTTGGAAGAAGCATAATGAAAATATTAGTATACATTCCACATATTATGGAAATAATACTCTTAAAGGGATGAAGGCATGCAACGGGTCAGGTACGGCTCTATTATGTGACACAAAGCTAGATGATGGAATAAGAAGCATAAGAATGCATATTAAAAATGAATCTTGGTTTATTTTCATATATATAAAGTCATGTAACATGCTTAATATGAGTATGTCATGTTTAAAAGAAAAGTATTTGACTTAATCAAGGATGAATAAAGGATTAAGAATTTATCTACAATATGTAAAATAATTAACATCTAGTATAATCCCCGGAAGAAAAGTCTTAACTTGGTAATCAAGTTTGATCCTTGGGCACTTTGATGTGTAAAGGTAGTTTCATATGGAGATGGACCATGAGGATGTTGCTGCTTGGATGAGAAGGTCATCATGATAAGGTAAGTTTGATTTTAATTATTGTTAATTGTTTGGTTAAACATATTATTTTTCTACCTGGAAGGATGTTGTAGGAATACATGATGGCAGTTGAGGCAAGTTCAACTGTATGGATGGAATGTATGAAGAATATTGAGGGAATCTCAATATCTAATATGTGGCAACTGTGAAGTCAATATGTTCTCATCTTGGGATTGAAGGGTAGGAGTACAAAGAGATAACCTAAAGGTTTACAAATGAGATCACTTTCATGCAAAACTATGATCAACTTGAGGTTTGGAAGGGCTCAATATAATGCCTTCATCAATAATATCGAGATGAAAGTGATGAGAAAGAAAGATGGCCTGAATCCTATCACAAGATTGAAGAGTGAAGTTGGCTCCTTGATGTCTCTCAAGAAAGCAAGCTCGATGCAAGAGATGAAAAATAAAGAAGGAGCCACGTAGCTATGAAGAATAAGTAGTTGACATTCTCATAAAGACAAGCTATAAGGCTTGTGGTGGTGACTTCCTAGATTAAAAGGAAGTTAGGAATCTCCTCTAGTTTTGAGAGGAAGCAAAGGAGTCTACTAGAATAGGAGCAAGAATATATTCTCAAAGCTAAAAGGAGAATAGGGATATCCTCTCTAGTTGAGAGGGAGTAATGTTAGACATCACATGAGCATTATTTTCTTCAGGTGATGAAGAAAGAATGGTGGGGGATTGGATAAGCATATGTGGTTTCCTTGAGGATATAGAATCCAAGAAAGGAAAGGTACCAACACTCTTTGAGGATGAGACAAGAATCCAAGAGAAAAGTGGTCAAAGAGAACTGATACTCTTTAAGGACTCGAGAATGGAGATCTAAGATACGGATAGTCCTAAAATGAGATACCTTGTGAATATTCAGATGGGGTGTGTGCCTTGCAGAGATAGTGCAATATCACACATAAATCCTCCCAGCGTAATGCTCTAAAATAAAGTTGAGCTTGTCTAGTTAGGCCTCATAGACAATGTTGGTCATAATGATGATGGTTACAATTATCTTATCAATTTAACTCTTCTTATGAGAACTCTTTAGTTTGAGAATGATGTTGTACTGGTTGTACAATTATGAATACCTCCCTAGTTAAAATGGATTGAGCTTGTCTAGTTAGGCCTCATAGACAATGTTGGTCATAATGATGATGCTTACAATTGTCTTATCAATTTAACTCTTCTTATGAGAACTCTTTAGTTTGAGAATGATGTTGTACTGGTTGTACAATTATGAATACCTCCCTAGTTAAGATGGAGGGTTGGAAATGTAACTAATTTCGGTCTTCATAATTGTTGTTGTACTCATTTTAATATGTATCTTATGTAACAAGAAAAAGGAGAAAAGAAAAAGTTATTATTTTAAATCATGGGTTTCATGCTCATTATTGATGGTCTTCTAGGTAAAATCATGTTCTTCATGCTTCTAATGTTTGTTAGGTCATAGGATTTATTGTCATGAGTCAAAGGAGTCAACATCATGTTTACAAGACCCATATGGGCAAGATGTAATTTGTAAAATAATTTCCTTTTAGTCTAGAAGGTCCTAAAAACCTCCACAACACAAGTCAGCCCTAGAAGAGACAAGTCAGTCTTAGGAGGGGTATTTTGTTATGAAACCAGCTCACAAATGTTGGAAATAATACTGAGAG
>APFE030187905.1:82152-100120 GCA_000404065.3 Pinus taeda | reverse complement strand
AAATACCAGATCTTCTCACTTCATCAGACACCCATTTCTTCTATCTTTGCCTAATGATCTTCTCCTTATATAGCCTTAGGCCTTGCTCAATACCATGGGCCAAAACCATGGAAATCCAATAGCATCAACTTCAAAACTAGGGATCAACACGTCCGTCGAGACACCATGGTCCAAAACCATAGGCACAACTTCCAAGGAATAACCGCCACGGACCAAAGATAAGTTTTTCCACATACACGTGCTTTTATTGAATCCAACCTGCGTGTACACGCGACTTGGTATATAGTGAACCTGCGTGTATGTATTTTCTCTTTCTATCCTGTTGTATTAAGATCTGTCCTCTGATTAAGATGCCATCACCTGTACCTGTCTCTGAGTGAGTTGCCATCAAGGACAACACTTGTATCATAATGCCAACAACAAAAAGATAGAAAAGAGAGATATATGCCTTATAATTCAGCCTCTTCGAGGGGGCAACCTCCTTTACATTACACAAATGAAAAATTCTTGGATGATACAAATGAAAAGACCTCCTTTCTATATATAGGAGTGTTTTGGGAAAATTTAGTCTTTTATCAAACACCTAATCCTCTAGACTTAGTAGCTAGTCTAGAAACAACGGCCAAAGTAATTCGCTACCTTTTCTTTAATCAAAATATAAGAGACGTAAGAGGAGAAACCAACCTGTAGCTTTCGCTTGCTTCCTCTCTCCTTTGACCAATTCCGCCGCTCCTTTCTGTACTTAACTCGCTTGGAAAGTACCTGCACACAAGCTGAGACAGAAACCCATCAAAGCATACAATAAAGATATGTTAATTAAAAATATCATAGAATCGAGAATACAATATACATCATATAAGAACATGAATGGAAAAAACTTTGAATTCTTTATTGATAAACGGAAAGATTACAACCCATGAATGTTCATGCTTGATTCAGTGTCTTCCTTCCAGTTTCGATCCCTTCTCTCCTCATGAAGCAACAATTCGACATCATTACAATACTCTTACTAATCTCATTCAAACAGCATCTCTGTAGCTCAAGAAATTCCAACCTAGACCAGCCTATGAATGCTTGATCAATTTATAGCTGAATGGAGGAGGTTAAGCCATTAATGGCCCTCATGAATGCTCTGCCAAATTTGGGAGGTGGTTCCATGGAGGAAGGGATAATGCATTGAGGTTCATTAATCCTCTTTCTCATCCAAATGTGAGCACAACCAACATGGAAACTTCTAGAAGTATCCATTGGATGAGGAATCCAATGGATTTATTTAAACAATTAGTTGAAACTTGCCCAGTGTAGGTGAAACAAAGGCTAGGTACGTTGCAGTGCACCCAGTTAGTGCAGTTCCTGCATTGCAATGCAGCCTAATAGAAGGTTGCCTACACTGATATCCTTAGGGGCACTTTTTGGATGAATGGTGTCATGGAAACTCTTGGGAGGCAAGCATGACGTAGGTTGACCTCATTAGGAAATGAAAACAACTGAATTAGGGATTGATTGACCCTAATAGTACTGATCCGGAATTTGGGATTGATGTGCCCAAATTGACCTGTAACAAGGAGTCTAAGGGATCATAATATAATCAGAGCCGACATAACAATAATAATGTAAGGGCACAATAATAACAATAGTGGGCTTCTATGGGGCACAATAGTAACAACATGGGGACTACATGGGTACAACAATATATTAAGGGGGTTGTACTAATAACTATAAGGGGTTACACTAGTAGTATAGGGGCCTAACATGCCCCTCTCCTTCAAAAAGTGTTGTCCTCAACTCTTGAGTAGTTCTTGACACTTCTGTATAAAATTATTGTCCTCCCATGTGGAATATTCAGCGGGTAAGTTTTTCCACTTGATGAGATACTCTAAAATTGATCGATTTCGTAGCTGTTGGGCTCTTGTTTCTGTGACTGCTCCAAGTTCCAATATGATTTTTCCTTCCTCTTCAAGTTCTGGAAATATTTTTTGAATTGGGATCTTCTGAAACTTTTAAATGAGTGGCCACACTTCTTCATCCTTCTTCCATTCATCCCTTGCTTCGTTTATCCAAATCTAGTTGGATAATAAAAATAGCATAAAAAAATGCTTCCACATCCTCATCCTTTCTTGAGAGTGCATCTGTAACAAAATTTTGCTTCCCTTTTCTATAGATGATGTCAAAGTCATAATCCAACATATTTGTGACCCATTTTTTTTATTCTTCTAAAGATAATATTTATTCTAAAAAGTATTTAAGACTATCATGATCCATTTTTACCTTGAAGTGTCTTCCCATTGGGTAAGGTCGCCATTTCTTAAGTGCATGTAGTATTGCCAACATTTCCTTCTCATAAATAGCTTGCTTGATATGTAGCCGTAAAAATACCTAATCACCTACATCAAAACATTTTTCACTACGATGTTGAACTACCTATTGTTTCATTCGATTTTGCACCAAAGTGGCGCTATCCTTTAAAACTTGGAGAACTTGTTGTTGATGCTTGATGTGATCTTAAACTGCTTGAACCTTTTTCTTCTTGATACGTCCTTCTATTTTTAGAGTTTGAGGAGTGGTAATTTATTCCAATGCTTTACAAGATATGGTTGGATTCATTTCTTGATGCTCGATGTAATCTTTCACTTCTTGAACATTTTTCTTCTTGATATGTCCTTCTATCTTGATAGTTTGAGGAGTGGTAATTATGGCCAATGCATTACAAGATATGGTTGGATTCATTTATTCTTTCTCGATGTGATATTTCACTTCTTGAACCTTTTTCTTCTTGATATGTCCTTCTATGCTAAGAGTTTGAGGAGTGGTTATTCTTGCCAATGCTTTACAAGATATGGACAGATTCATTTCTTCTTTCTCTGGGGTTGGTTCCTGGTTTATATCCTCTTCTTTTGATGTTTCTTGATCCTTTTCTTCCTCCACTTCATAATGTATGTAAAATAATTTCTTCTCATCACACTTATGACCTTTAGTGCATTTGCTATTAGAATTTTAACAAAGCCCTTTTTCTCTTTTTTCTTCTAGTTCTTGTGGTGTCACCCTTGTAGGTTGTGGAAGGCTAGGAGAAACAACACTTCCATGTTTATAGTTATGAGGGGTAGAATTCCTTGTTTCCATAATTTTACTTTCCACTTTTCTTGCCAACTTGAATGCCTTCTCCAATGAATGAGGTTCCCAAAGGCGAACCTCATGTTGAATGTTATCCTTTAAAGTCCCTATGGAGACATCAATCCTCTGCTTCTCTGGAATATCATTTTCCCTTATAATCAATTTTTGAAAGTCCTTAATGTGCTCTGCCATTGAACACTTTTGTTTGAGATTTAGCAATTGGCTAGAGAAGGTGTTTCTCTTTGTATCCCCATAATGTGCTATCATTTCCTCCATGAAAATTGACCACATGACAAGTGGTTTATGAGAACAAAGTCCTTTATACCATAAAAATTGATTCGGTTCTAAACAATTAGATGCAATACATACTTTTGTAATAGTGGTACACCATGTAGATCAAAATATTTCTCCATCTATAGTATCCAATTTACCGGATCTTTGCCATCAAACTTCCTCATCTTGCTTTTTCTTGATTTTAGGAGCTCGATCTTGAAACGACGATAACGCTGTAATTTTAGATCTTTCAATTCTGAAATCACAACTTGCAGTAGTCCTCTGCGTCCTCTTTCCAATGCCACTAGTCTGATCGAAATTGGATTCTCCAGGAAAGAGTTATGCACAATCTCCCAAGATGACCTGATTATACACCTTTTCAAAATAGAGAACTTGTATGATGTGCCACATGTCACTGTTTTGACCTTCGGATCTGAAAAATACATACAAAAGACTATAGTCCATCATCTTTCTGTAACTGCTTATGAAATTTCATTCTAATGCTCAGAGAAAGTTATGACGATTTTACCAAGGTCACATGTTTAAGATGTAATTCGGGAGTCTGCAAAAACCTTAACTTCCTCAGATCATATATCTGAAAATATAGCGAGACAAGATCTGAAATTTGGATTCGAGGTTCAGACCGATTTCCTCTAACATGGGTTTTTTTTTAGCTTCTGAAACTTCATAGCGAAAATGTTATTGAGAAAATTCCACAATGATTGTTTTAGATGAAATTTTGGAGCTTGCAAAAACTATAAATTCCTCAGATCATATCTCCGAAAATATAGCGAGACAAGCTATGAAATTCACACCCAAGGTTGAGCAAGGTTTCGTCTCAAATGGGTTTTATTTTTAGCTTCTGAAACGTCACAAAAATAAAGTTATGGCTAAAATTACACAATGACTTGCTTGGAGCAGCAAAAACCCTAGAATCCAAAGCTCTAATACCAAATGTTATGAAAGCAACTCACAAAAAGATAGAAAAGAGAGATAAATGCCTTAGAATTCAACCTCTTTCAGGAGGAAACCTCCTTTACATTACACAAATGAAAAATTATTAGATGATACAAATGACAAGACCTCCTTTCTATATATAGGAGTCTAAGGGGTCATAACATAATGAGAGTCGACATAACAATAATAGTGTAAGGGCACAATAATAACAATAGTGGGCTTCTATGGGGCACAATATTAACAATATGGGGACTACATGGGTACAACAATATAATTAGGGGGGGTTGTAATAATAAAAATAAGGGGTTACACTAGTAGTATAGGGGCCTAACATATTTGACCCACATGGAAAGGCTATAAATAAAGGCATCTTAGACCTCATTTGTCAATAATCACCGACAAGTTCGATCTAAAATAAGAAAGGTGAAGGTCAAGGAAAGAGAAGACAAGGTCAAGGAAGAAAGGAGAAACCATAGCGAATGGAAAGGACAAGTTTTTTAAGGAATTTTTCTCTCACATGTGTGAGTTTTTGAAGCAGTTACATGTGCCGAAATTTTCGCAGTGATTGTAGGTCCAAAATTTTGTTGCAGGAGGGGACAAAATTTTGAGGCTAGTGCAGTCCCAAAAGGGTTTGTCTTTGGTTGACCTAGTTTGGTTGTGATCCTATTGGAAGGTCTATTTGGAGGGATTACTTAGTTCTAGAAGGAGGAATTGGTCTAAAGTTTGGGTCTTTGTTGTCTCATTTGAAGTATATTATATAAGAAGATAAGAGTTTTATCCAAGTTTTGCCCTTGGAGGGGTTTTGCCCTGGCTGAGAGCCTAATTTATGTGTTTCCTATTGCTACTATTTTTGTTTTTGATATTTGTTTGATGAAAATATCTAAATAAAGAACACAAGAATATTAACTAAGTTCACAATAAAATATTAAGGTTAAGGAAAACTAGAGTTAATAAGTTGCTACATTGCGTTTTCCAATACTTCCAAGTTGTTGAATGCATGAGAACCTTATTTGTTTTTTAAGCTAGAATGGAACTTTTTAGTAAACTAAGTAAAATTTAGACATAATAGTTGTTTCTGGCCTACCACTAGGTAAACCATATCAACACTAAAAGCACAAGTATTTTGTTTTTATGACTATGCATTTGGAAAGAAAAACAATAAAAAACAAAAATAGTCTATCATTATTTGAGGACCTTCTAGATAGCCTGGAATGGATTTAAGGTTGCCATCATCCTCTTCTACTACTACAAACACCAAATTAGAAATAATCATCTTTATCAAGAGAGAAACCTTATGATCCAACTTTTTGACCTACAATTGAAGGACATCTTAACAAAAAAAAAAATTCTTATTATGCTTCACTTCTTCTCTCCAGAACTACTTTCCCCATCATCATCTTTAATTTCCAGTAGAGGTCCATTGTTTGTAAGTATATAGTATTTCGACTGTAAGTGTTGCTTTTATATGGAACCCAATGCCCCACATTTACTTCTATATTATTATCATGAACGCATATAATATCCACTTAAGCTTTAGCCTCAACAATGTTTATATTTGCTCTAGATTTTAGAGGGGCACTGTCATGACCCCAGGGGCTCTACACAAATACAAGGCACTTTTGGTTCACTGTGACCCCACAAGCGTTTGACACCATGGTGTTTCACAACTACCTAGAGTAGCACAATGTTATTCCACCCAGATTATGCTTGTAGTATGCTACTTTTTTTTATGCTCTATATCAGTTACTTAGTGGAATCTCATAACTTCTCAATATAGAACAATCAACTATATATTCACAATTATCATATAACACTTTTAAGATGTATATGCAATATAATAATTCACAAATATCCACATTCAATCACACGTGACAATGGAAGGGAATGTCTCTCCAACCTTGAACCTTATTATAATAATGATTTTTTTATGTAATATAGACAACCTCAACCCACCGGCTTGGTTCCTTCGTTTAACCCATTCAAAAACACCAATTTTACATTACCACGTCCTGTCACCAAATTTTAACTAAGCTGGTTCTTTCTCCAATTGCATGTCAGTTCACCAATTTGTGGAAACCTCGATTGGTTTGTTCAACAATATGGCCTAGCACAAACCTGCTCAAACTTCTACTCCTTCATTCATCCTTACTTCTTCTTTCCATATTGTGAGTTACGTCTTTTGTATTCACCCTAGCTTCCATGCTTACTTTGGTTTATGATCTCAATTGTACACACACACACACCCACCCACCCACACACACACACACACACACACAAACACATATATCTTATGATGGGGGCGAGTGAATTTTTATGTTGGTTCATCTTTCTTGCCCCCTCACACATACTCATGTCACTTTGTGAGTTGGCTTGCTTGATGGTTCCATTATCACATCATAAGTCAACTCATACATTATCACATGGTGTCACCTAATCTCAGGCCGATGCCCCACTTCATGTAATTCAAACCCACCTTCATTCCATCCTTGTGTCACCCAAACAGGTTAATGTTCCAACTTCGTGTTGTTTGGTCCATCATTCTCCCATTTCATGCCACTTGGTCTCGAGCCAACTTTTTTTCCTTTTTGAAGTCATGTCACTAGATTAGGTTAGTGCTTGACATTGATTCCACAAATCAAACACATATTGTGCATTTCTCTTAATTGTGTTATTGCATGTTAGTTACACCCAACTAGAAACCTCAACTCTTGGTTGCTCACCTTAACCATCTGGGTGCACTCTCACCTACGCCCTACACCATTTCATGTTTCACCATTTTCACTATGTGACTTTCCATCATTCCATTAACCATCTTGTTTAGAAAATTCCACCTTGGCATGCACTCAAGCATGACCAAGCCATTAACCAACCCAAAAATGTCACAAATATTGCTATATAAATGTCAAAAATCCTCTAATGGGGATGTCACTCCTAATTTGTATTCAATTAAAGGCACTTCTAACTCCATCATCTAACATCCCCCCCCACTCAATTTTGTTTTCCATCTCAAAAATATTCCAACCATAGTCTATCGGTCAACTCTCTCTATGGAATTCAACATGAAGTGTCACCTTTGTAGACAGTATGTATGACTACATATCTAGAAATCACACCTGCATATATGCCATGTGTGGATCCCCTCATGTCACCTGGATGATCAAGTATCTAATATGATCATCACACGAAGTTCCCTAAGAAATCATGCCTCACACATTGTAATGTCCTTGACATTAGATGATCCAAACTCACACATTAATATATTATTGTTGTTGTGGTACCACCATTAGCACCCCATATTTCTGGCTTACCATCCAACTGCAAGAGTGAGCCACCTACTCATGGCTCAATGTGAAGAACGGGTGCAATAGTTATGACAATCACCACCTACATCTCTCGTATCCATATATTTACTTAGAAGTATTCCTCCATACTTCTCTATCACATACCTCAATAAAGGTACGTATGAACCAATCCTATCATTGGCTTCCTCAAAAGCCTCTTCAACTAAGGATCTTGTGGCCATCCTCCTTGGTCTCCTATAGAAGCACTGACCTCCTCCTTGGCCTTATGATCCTAAGGCACGCTCTCTCAGTAACATCTTCGAACCACTGATGCAACAACAATGTCCTTTATGGATACATCATCTCTCGGTTCATGCTTCAACTCGCTCAACTTTTTTTCCAACTCTTCAATATTATATGTTAGTGTGGTCATGATGTTCACAAGCTAAGATAAAACATAAACAACCTCTATTCTCCTTATAGTCCCATATGCAACACCATAATATCGATTCTCATCCTAGAAAATGGTAGTCATCTCAATTGTCGTACTTGGATCTCCTCTTTGAGTATTCACAACAATCAGTTTAGGTTCTACCCTTCCAACATTCTTTTGAGTATCTAAGTGTGTTCATTGGCACAACATCCTCCAAATTTTTGCCTACATTCAAATTTTGGAGCCTCCTTATGATCATGCCATCAAGCCATTAAAGTCATGCTTGATCATGTGATCTAAGTGTTCAAGTCTTCCTTCAAGAATTCTAAGTGTTGAAGTGACCTACTTTTACTCTCATCTTGTGATGCTTGCATAGAAAACGTCTTCTGAGAAAGCGTAGAAATCAATGTGTATCTTGGAAATTCAAGCATTCCATAATGCCTAATCGTAGTAACTGTGAAATCCCTAATCATAGTAACTGCATAGTGCCTGATGACAATGATTGAACATTCCCTAGTGACAAAGACTACGCAATTCTCTCACCCATGGCTGTAAATGTCCCATCTTCTGAGTGAATTTCTCAACTATTGTTTTTTCTTTTGCAAGTGTTACTTTTTCTTTCTTTTTCTCTCACATGAATCATTTTTGCGTGCTCTATCTTTTACAAGTGTCTCTTTTTCCTACCCTCATTCTTGCATGTGTCGCTTGTGTTTTCTTTTTGTTTTCAAGTGTCATTTTCACTCTTGCGTGCAGTATAGCGCACCTCCTAGAGGCAGCTCCAACACATTCGCTTACACTATTTGATGTTATTTATCATTAGAACATGTTTTGGATACATTATTATCGAATAACACACTTTTTGGTTACATTGCGACACTTGTGTTGTAAAGGTACATCTGAAGTCTCACACTTGGAAATAAGTGTCACTTCGTGTCATTTTGATACATACATGTTGGTTTTGTGTATTTTTCATATCCTCAATGTGCGCTTGATGATACATGTGTGTATGATGATGTTCAGGACCTTTTTATATGCTCTTGCTTTCCTCTCATCCTAATGATCCTACACTTAATCAATTTTTTATTCCTCTCTATCCTTGCATCTTGCACAAGTTCCAATTCATTGAAATATCACCAAATGATGAGCATTGTGCACTTCAAAGCCTCAATGACAAGCACTCTTCCTCCTAAAACTGAACATTGTGTAATTCTAGAGGACAGACTCCTTCAACTACGTACTATGCAATCCTAGAGCACGGTGATTCAACCTCTGACTTCCTGTAATTCTCAAATGCATAATCCCCTCCACCAACCCTACCTTCACTACACACTATGCATTTCTAGTGGACAATGAGGTCATCTCTCAGTCCCTGCAATGATCAACTGCACAATCCTTGGCTCCTCTCCTTCAAGAATTTCACATTGCGCATTCATAGTGAGAAGGCTTGTCATCTTTGCCTCCCTAACTTGCTCAATTGCTCACTCATGTCCCTCACTCCCTACCACTGCACATTGTTCACTTTCAGTCAGTAATAAGGCCACCCTTCATATTTGTAGTGCTCAACTACAAAACACCTAGATCCTCTCCTTCAAGTATTGTGCAATGCACAATTACAATGGGAAAGACTGCCATCCCTACCTCCTAGACTTGCTCAATGCACAATCTATGACTTGTCTCTCTCTTTCCACTAAGAATTGCATAATTACAGTGTATATTCCTTCACTCTTTGCCTCTTGACCTTGCATACTATGCCCATGAAGTCATCTCCCTTAAACCTTGTGCACTATCCCATCACAAGCAACATCTTGCATTAGAATATAAGGTAAACTACGTGATTTTGGGACTGATATTGTCTTTGCATGAGTTGACTTCATTTGTAGGTGCTATCATCTCAACATCGAAAGATGGTGCTCAAGGAGGTTAGCAAGAAGAAGTTACAAGAACGACACTCATGGAGACAAGATACAAAGGTTATCAAGCGAGAGTAAAGGAAATTTGGACCATGACGAGGAAATAGAAACTCGTGTTAACTTATAATGTTCCAACACTCATCCATACCCTTTGGAGGGTGAAGATGAATCACATAATAGATCAATCATAAAAATTTGAATACATAGAAACAAATAAATTAACCTCACATCAATACATTGCCATCAAGGCTCATGTCACAGTCACTAAACTATGGTCATTCAAATTGTCAACACAAGAGTGTTGTTTGGTCCTGTGTATTTTTTCCACATTATTTGTGGAATGTAATTATGTAATTTCAAAAATGAGAAAATGAAAAATGTGTGGAATCCCAAGGGTCACACATCGAATATGAAGAGTCACAAGAAAGTCCTAGAGTCATGTAGAAGATCAAAGGTCACATAGGAATTTGAAAAGTCATGAGGGAGGTCAACAGTCATAAGGGAAGGGGAGAGTCGCCTCATTTTTTGTAGATACACCCTCATAGATCAAGCAAAGGGACTTTTCACCTTCTATTCTCTAGCTTTACATAGGAGATAAGATCATTCTTTGGAGGATCAAGTAGTGGCTTAATGTTCCACTATTGGATCTAGTGTTGCATCGTTGTAATTGTGTATCTTGGAACTTTCATTTAATATCAGAAGATCTTAGAGTCAACACACTTTCATGCATGTATCATGGACGTTGTAAGACTATTCTTTTAACATTTGCGGTATATGTTATGTTCATACATACTAAAGAAAATGAACTCTTTCGTTAGCTTTGATATATATCTTTTTGATTGTGTGTTATTACTCGCTTTCATTATTATTGTTATCTTGTGAACTATTTGCAAGTTATCTATGGAGTCTTTCCTTACTCTTGTGTGTCTCTTTTAGGACATTACTATTACTTTTCTTCTAAAGGATCGCTCTTTCTTTCCCTTCCATGAAACTACCGTGTATACATTGCAACTATATGCTTCACAATGTCAACTTACTTGCTTGTTTCAAAGGTTATGTGCATACTCTCTTATGTTGTTTATTGCAGCCAAGACAAGCCATTAAGTTATGGTGGCTAGGCCTATTATTTGAATGGGGCTCCTACTCTAAACAGTGTGAGGCCTAGTTGGGACTTCATATAGAGGAGACCCCCTATGTTGGCAAACTTTTTCTCTTTCAAAATACTTACGTGTGTTGCTTTGTCTTCCTTAGAGGACTTATTCTTCTCGTGGTCCTTCTTCTTCTTGTCTTAATCACCCCACCCTTACTTTTCTCCCTTCCTATCAATATGTTAATCCAAGAGTTTTTTTACTATGGTAATAGCCTCTACAACTATTTAGACTCCCTTCTTCTTCAATTCTCTCCTAGCCCATGGCTGCAAATTACTGATGAAGTGGTACATACGGTCCTCATCAACATCTCCCTAATGTCTAACATAATCCCATAAAATTCTTTGATATATGTTTGGATCCTTCTTGTATGCTTCAAAATTATAAGGTGATCCCTCACTACCCATGCTTGATTTCTTGGTCCAAACTACGCATGTAAAGCTTCCTTTAGCTATGCCCAATTTGAAATATTCTCTGTGATATGACCAACTTCCAAATCCTCTACCCCGGTTCTCCACCATAAATTTGTATTTCAAGCGAGATACATTGTAGCTGCATTAAGCTTCACCTCATCAGAGCATCTTCACATGTGTTCTAGCATCCACTCTACATCCCAACAAAAGTTCCCAAGCATCTTAGCACTCCTCATCCCATCATACAACTTTGGTTCCTTTACCTTCACCCTCATTGATTAACTAGTTGAACCCTGTCCAATGGAATTTTTTAACATTGTTATCATGTCAGCTTAATTATGAATCAAAGTCCAAAGTGATCACACTTGGTCTTTCAAGTACCTCATCCAATCTTCTTTAGCTTGAGATTACTTCACTACTTGTTCAAATGCAAAGGAACCTACATCAATAGATTCCTTTATCTCTAAAATATCCCTTTGGATTTCATCGAACTCATTATAGTGACTTTCCATAACATCCACCATCCAAGACAAGCTCTTGTCAACAACTTGGACCCTATCTACCAATGTAGCCTCATCCTAGTTCCTCGAGCTACCTCTCGTGTTCACCATCCTAACATAACATAACATTTAGATATGTCCTTGCTAAGGCTCACACAAGATATACCCAAATATACCTTGCATAACAAACCAATAACCAATTCCCTTTGCCTTCTTCACAATAGATTATAGAAAATTCCCTTCCCATGTCTGCAATAGCGAAAGAGAAACTTCACTTGCAAACATTTCCCCTGATTTTGGCTCTAGATTCTATTTGTATGTGGTAAATTGTAAAGTAATTTCTTTCATGTCATCTCTAATGCCACATGTCATTATCACAGGGACCTTGCATGGGCACAAGATGCTTTTAGCGCATTTTGACCCCTCGAGTACGTAGCTCCAATGTGTTTCACAATTTCCTGGAGCAGCATAGTGTTATTCCACCCGAACTACATCTCATAGTATGTTACTTTTATTTATTCCCTATATTAGTTGCTTAGAAAAATCTCATAACTTATCAATATATAACAAGCAACTATATTGTCACAATTCTCATCCAACATTTTTAATATGTATATGCAGTGTAATAATTCACAAATATCCACATTCAATCACATGTACACAAGCAATGGAAGGGAACAAATCTCTAGCCTTAAATCTTATTATAATAATGATTTTTTACATAAGATAGGAAACCTCAACCCACCAACTTGGTTCCTTCCTTTAACCCATGCCAAAACACCAATTTTACATTACCAAGTATTGCCACCAAATTTCAACTCACCCAGGCCAATTCTTCTCCTACCACATCTCGATTCACCAATTCATACAGTCTTCAGTTCATTCATTCAATGATCTAGCTTACTGTAGACCTACACAAACTACTATTCTTTCACCCATCCCGACTTCTTCTTTTAGTCTTACTAAATTTATTTTATGTCTTCACCCTTGCTTCCTTACTTCCTTCCCTCAGTTTGCAGACTTTGTTATATATAGCTTGTGATGGGTGTAGGTGAACCATCATGTTAGTTCATCTTCACACCCTCTCATACATACTCATGTCACTTCATGAGTCATCTCCCCCAATGATTCCATCATCACATCACAAGTTGGATCATACATTATTCCATGGTGTAACCCAATTTCAAGCTAACACCCCGCTTCGTGCCAGTTGTACCCACCATTGTTCCATCCTTGTGCCACTCGGTAGGGCCAATGTTCCATCTTTGTGTTGTTTTGTTGAGCATAGTTTCATTTCTTGCCACTTGGTATCAGGATAATGTTCTATCGTTTGTGAAGTCGTGTCATTTGATTGAGCTAGTGCCAATATGGCACTCGATGTTCATTCCACCAAGTCGACACATCTCATTCCCTCCTACCATGTCATCTTATGTTGGTTTTGGCCAACTAGAAACCCAACTCTTGGTCACTCGTCTCAACCATCTGTGCATGATCTTACCTAGGCACCACACCATATGTTTATTCGCCACTCCCACCATGTGACTTTCCATCATTCCATTGGTCAACCTGTCTAACATAGCCCTCCTTAGCATTCACTCACTCATGCGTTAAGTCATCAACTAAAACCACAAAATTTCACAAATATTGTGATATAAATGTCGCAAATCATTCAATGGGGATGTCACCCACACTGCACATTTAGGTAAATGCATGCCCAACTGCAAGGGCTAATACGTGGGCTCCTATTGGAGGGTGCAACGGCCTCTACACCTTGTTAGGCCTACGAAATGGAATAATATAAATAACCCATAAAACTATGACTATAATTGGAGTGATTTAAAATGCAAAACATGGGAGAGTAGAAAGAAAAGAGATGATGGAGAATAAGAAGGAGAAGCCATGTTGAGGATGTATTAGAGAAAGACTCAGTGAGAGGAGGTCACAAAAAAAGTAGACTAAGGAAACTAAAGTGGATAGGAGAAGGATATATAACAATTAGGGAAAGAAAATGACTAACACCATACCACCAACATGTTGGAGAATGAAGTAGGGAAACTATTAAAACAAATTCTCTTTTACCTTAATAATTTCTTGTAAACTTTATTTATCTTCTTCTGTTTCTTTATTAGATATTTTCACCAAACAATTATAGAGAAAAACAATAAAGACAATGGACACAAGAAGTAGGCTCCAAGCCAGGGCAAAACCCCTCCAAGGGGAAAACCTAGAAATAATATCTTCTCTTCTTATAGAATCTACTTTAAATGAGAAAACTAATACTTGAAACCCTAGACCAAGTCTTCCTCCAAGCACCAAGTCATCCCTCCAAGAATCTCCTCCAAACAAGTCAAAGTTTGACCGAGTCAACAAATGTAAAAGCTCTTTAAATCTACTTCAATTCAGAATTCCAGCCTACTACTTCAAATTTGCAACTCCAGTCCCTTGGAATAGCATAAACCCTTCTTTCTGGCATGTCTCGATCCTTCAAGAAGTCTTCCTTCAAACAAGTCAATGTCTCCAAAGTAAATGAGAGTCAAACTAGGTAAAATTAGATTATTTGACCCTCCTGTAACATGGATATGCAATTCTTGGCCTCTTGCAATTTAGACCTACATTTTCGGCCTCCTAGAAGCTGTAGAAACCCTAACCTTCACACATGTGAGAGAACGAGGCTCAAATAAAAAATTTTCCTTCTTCTTCTTGACTTCTTCTTGCTTCCTTGACCTTCGCTCTTGCTTCCTTGCTGTTCCTTACTTTAAATCAAAAATATGTCTTGTGTGATCATATTGGTGGTGAGAGAGATCAAAGCTACTTCTATATATAAGCTTTCGATGAGGTCGAATACCCCTTTCTATGTTGACTTCTTCTTGGCAGGGTTGACTTGTGCTTGGATATTAATTTGACTTTCTAGACTCAAAATAAATATCTTTTACATGTTACAACTTGCCCAATAGGGTCTTACAGAAACGATAATGACTCTTATGACTCGAAAAAAAATATTTTTTGACTTAAAAAACCATAGAAGCAAGAAGAACATGCTTGACCTAGTTGACCACCAAAGTAAAGCATCAAACCCATGCTTAAAATAATATTTATCTCTCTTCTTTATAAGATATACATAATGACATGAGTACATTGATAATTATGAAGACCGAAACTAGTTACATTTTTCCAACACTCCCTTTTAACTAGGGAGGTATTCATAATTGTACAACCGGTACAAGGATATTCTCAAATTGAAGAGTTCTCATAAGAAGAGTCAAGTTGGTAAGCCATCCTTAAGAATCAACATTATGACCAACATTGTCAATCATAGTAAGGCCTTAACTTGACAAGCTCTTCTCATATCAGAGCATAATGTTGGGAGGCTTTACGTGAAATACCACACTACCAATTAAAGGTACATACTCCATCCAAATATTCACTAGGTATGTCCTTTTAGGACTATTCTTATCTTAGATTCCCAATCCTCAAAGAATATTTGTCCTCTTCAACCAATCTTGATTTGGATACTTGTCCAATCCTCAAAGAGTTTCGGTAACAAGAATACTTCCTACCTTAGATTGTCTGTCCTCAAGGAGTATTAATCTTAGATTCATATCAAATCCTGCATTCTTCCTACCATGGCCTTCACTTAGACGTACGATTGTTAGTCCTAGCCTAGCGCATGACTCATGATAGAAGATAATATAATGTCCATCATCACTCCCTCATAATGAGGGGGGATATCCACATTCCCCTTAGATTAGGGAATAAGTCCTTGCTCCTTCACAGGTATTTAAGGAGACTTCTTACTCCCTCTAAATCATAAAGAATATTCTTTCACTTATTTTCAATTGAGAAGTCATAACCACAAACTCTTTAGCTTGTCTTTATAAATACATCAACTACTAGTTATTCATAAATATCTTTAAGTTGTAGTTGCATGGCTCCTCCATTCTTTTGCATCTCATCATGTTGAACTTCTACCTTCCTGGGATATTATAGAGTCATCATCTTCCTTTAATCTTGTGATGGGGTTCAGGCCATCAACCTTTCATATCACTTTTCTTTAGTTATCATCAATTAAGGAATTATATTGGGCTTATCAAAATAGAGTCAATCATATATCCCTCTAAACATGAAAGTGATTTTCATGATCATTAGGTTATCCTCTTATACTTCTACCTTTCAATTCCAAGATATTTATGTAAACATATTTGACCATATAATCCTTCAAGGATTGTCAAAATCATTCACTCAATCCATATGTTCTTTGAATTGAGTTCAATACCAACAATTGAACTTTCCTCAATTGTCATTATGCATCTATTCAACATCCTTTTAGGAAGTAAAACAATATTTTAACCAGATAAGCAATATCAAAATATTAATATTAGACTTACCTTAGCATAATGGCCCTTTTCATCAAAGTATTTTCTTACTTGAATCATTTGAGATCAACATCCTTTCGCATGATCCATCTCCATATTGTAAGAATTTTTCTCCATGCATTCATTTTAATCAAGGTGCCCATGGATTGAACTTGATTACCAAGCTACAATATATTCCTTGGAGTTGTCACTATTAACTCATTTTATTTCTAAATCCTTTTATTTCTTCCGGAGACTATACTTGATGTTGATCAACATTGTTATATTCACGCAATATTGTGTGATATTCTTGATCTCTAGCCATTTAAAAGCATGTAAAACTTTCTTTCAAACATAATGAAACCATATGGAAGACTTACCAACTAAATATTTCTTCAAGATTCTTGTAGATATGAATCCTACCCTTGAGAAGAGTTACTTAAAATATGCATACCTTTGCTTCCATACAACCATCTAGCCATCCTTTCTTGAATGAGCCTACTTTTTATACCTATAGAAGATATGCTTATTTTCCCAAGAAAGACTTTCATTATGCCTTTGATTTTGCAACTTGAACATCTGCATTCCTTCGTCTTTCAAGAGTATTGTTTCCATACAATATGGAATATATACCAGCCATAATGCTTCTTCTAAGAAACTTCCTAAATGATAGTTATTATAGGATCTTGATGATCCCTCTTTGCAAAATGACTACCTCTAAAAATATGTTAGAAAATGCTTGGATGAATTATAATATGCAATATGGTCCCATTCTTGTCATTCATGTAAGCTAGATGATTCCTACCAAAGCAAATTGATCATGTAGTCTCTAATTCCTTTATTATCACATACTTATTTTTACAACGTCATGCTTTTGCAAAAAAATCAAGACTTTTCTGGAGAATGCAAAAATGCGTACTACTCTACTTTCTACTTAATGAAATAAAGACAAATTTTATAAATAACTTGATAGAGGTGGAGCTTATTTCAATAGCAAATATCCTTGGGATCTTCTCCTTTCAACTTCTTCCCGTGTTCTTCCTTTTTGTTAGGTATGTGAGCTTCACTTCTTTCCTTTATTTTGTTGTTATTATATTTTGGACAATCCCTCTTAAAGTGTTGATCCAGGTGGATGTTGGTGGCCACCCACCTATCCCATTTGGACCCCCACAACTGTCTCTTTCAGCTTTGTCAGTTTCCTAAATTGTCGCACAGTTTACTATTTTTAGCAGTTTTTCGGGTCCTGAACTTTTGGAGCCGTTTTGAGGCCCTAAACGACGTTTTTTGGGAAATATGGGGCAACATGGGTCCATGGACCAATATTACTTTGCAAATTGGTAGTGCTCGGATAGATCTTTCTAACGAGCTATTGTATGCGTCAAACGGAGATCGTATGCCAAAGTTACGACCTCGGTAAGTTGATGTACCAACTTACCCCCAAACGGGGCCCACAGTTTGGCGTTTCATCTCCTAGGGTTAGGTTTTGGAATGTTAAGGGTTTTTCATTGTTTCTCAACAATAAAATAGGCCTTTGAGCCTCATTGTAAGTCGGTTCAGAGGCATGTAGCCCACACATCTCTTCTCAGAGAT
>APFE030187905.1:0-61561 GCA_000404065.3 Pinus taeda | reverse complement strand
ATATTGTAAATTAAGTTTCTATTACCTAATAAATTTAGAATACATCATCCCAAGCATCACAATTCATACAGTGATTGGTCTCAATCTTCCTCGAGGGAAAATAGATCAGTTGACAAATAATTTAATATCAAGTATAGAAAAATAAAGCATTTGATGCTAAAAACTACTAGAATAGCATGACCTGAACTACATTGAGAAAGGAAAATATTGCTACAAGACATATCATGTGATCAAGAGTTTGAAGAAGTGACTGGAGTAGGGTCATGGGCACTTGTACCAATAGGAGTAGGGGGTTTAAGTTAAAACTAAAGATGACTTTCTCGGTGATCCATTCAAGCATCTAGACAAGATAAACAAGAACATTGATATCATTGCACCCACTTGATTTTGTTCAAGGAGGAGATGATATCATTATGATTTTCATGATTCTATTTCAAGACCTTACCTTGAAGAGTTTTCATTTTCCAATAGAATGTGATGGATTGCAAGTTCTTCCTTTGTCTTCCCTTGGTATGACCAGGGTCGAGAACCTAATTTTCTACCTCCTCTAGGATTTCAGGGTTAGAATACACTTGATGGTCATTAGTGGTGAGGGTTTCAAGTTGGCGAATTTCTTCACAAATGTTAGGAGGTGTAATAGAGTGAAATATCGCGACAACTTGTTGGGCCTAGGTTTGGGCATGCGTTCTACCTTGGGCTCTACCTCCAGCTCCCTGATGACTACACATATGTTGTCGAGGCATTGTGCACCAATGGGTGAAAAACTAATTTAGAAATCTATACCAAACTAAATCTGGATTGAGAGGCCTAAGACTAAGAAAGTTGAAACAGATGAAAGGCTAAGATATACCGGGGATTTTGGACGACCCAAGACAACAAGAAAAGACAGGTTAGTAAACCAAAGACAGATGAAAAACTTTGTGTAGGGTCACTCACTCACCAGGAAACATCGAAGTGCAGGTCACAATGGACCCCCGTAAAAATTAATACAGTCACCACCAAAATTACACCATGGAAAGTTAGAGCCATAAAAATAAATAAGTAAACTAGAAAGATAACACTGTAACGTTATATAAATAGCCCACTTTGTCTGAGCTGATGAAGATGTGAACACAAAATGTAGGGTGATGCCACCAATAGTTTCAACCTCTAGCTGCATTAGAATATATAGAGTCTCATGGTGAGAAGTCTCTGTGCACCTAAGATCAAGCTCTAGTCCAAAATCCAACAACCCAAGTGAGCAGTAGTGCCTTCTAGTTGTAGAGGCCAAATTGGCTTGCATTGAAACCCAAGTCACTTTTGCTTCAATGTTAGAGGCAAGTGACCTCATCTCAGGAAATTGTTGAGGATTATTTCATAGCTTTGCTATATCCTCACCTCGTATAGAGCCATCATTTCCAAATAGCCAAGAGAATAGTCCCACCAATAGTATGCGAGGAATTTAAGCTCACCATAAATTCTAGAAAGCAAGGTCTCTCTTCACAAGAAAATTGAACAAAGAAAGGTTAAACATAGTAGTGAATGTATACTAAACAGTTCACATGTGTTATGCATGGGGTCAGTTGTCCACGCCACACCCCCTCCCTGCCCCTGTTAAATGTTGTGGGAGGCGGCGGACCCACTTGTAACCTAAATCGCCATGTCACCCAACACCCTTATCGGGGGATAAATTATAATAAAGTTATTTAAATTCATTTTTACATAAAAACCAACAATTTCTACTAGTTTTTACATCAAAGCAATAAGGATTTTTCACAAGGGCCTCTCGTGGGTCAAGGTTTGATTAATGATAGGAAAAGTTGGGGATTGTTGAGTGGAGGCTCTGAGCATTGTGAATTGAATGTTGGGTTGGGCGTAGGAAATATCCCAAATCAGTAAGGAGGACACCTCAATGTTAAAAATGGAAGCCTTAAGGTAAACCCTAAGCAAAGAAATGGCGATATGATGAGGGGGAGAGACGAAGGAACACTGGGAAGAAGGTCAAATGTGCAAAGGTAAAGCAGGTTGTTGAAATTTTAATTTTGGGAGCAGGGATTGAATAACATCATGGAGATCGTTAGAAAGGTTCTAATTGGATAAGTCGGAGGTAGCAATAAATCTGTGGCTTCATTGAGCAAGTGGGCTATAAAGGAATCAAGAAATTTTTTTAACCATCTCACGTTGATTAGGACCCTAACCATAGGTTGGTTTACTTCCAGGTTTCAGGAGGAGGCTAGTGCTAGTTGGGTTCTATCCAAATGTTTGAATATTGTATTGGAATTGATTATATTTAAAACGTGGTCACCACTATTCGACCCAAACATAGAATAACTTGGAGAAAGTATGGTATGGGTGTAGCTTCTCGGATTGCCAATGCAATTAAGGTCTAAAGATGGTTGTCGCTAAATTGGGGAGAAATTATGGGAATACCTGGATTATGACCAATCCTATGAGGAGACCAAAAAAATGGCATTCATGAGGGTTCTCATTAGTCTAGATACAAGGGAAGGTTTGGTCGCAAGCTTAAGAATCCATTACAGAGGTTATATCCATCTCCAAAAGACTGTGGAGTCTCGTTTTGATGAAGATGATGTCATATGGTCAGACATGTGTTAAATGACTAGCCACTCCCATTTCAAGGAGGGAGAGGAAAGAATAAGTCTGTTGACTGGGAGAAACCAATGGGGCTCGAGGTGGGCAGGGGAAATGGATCTATTAGGAGTGAGGGGCATGGATTGGCCGATGGATTGGGCACTAACATCTTGGATGAAGATTCATGGGGGTTGCTTAAGCACACAAGAATCACTCCTCCTTCAACAAAGGCTTCCCTAGGGGCTCATATAACTGGTAGTCATCCAACCACTTCCCTTTCTTCTCAGATTATTTATTCCACATGCTCTCTCATTATGCATTCACCATCAAAATTTGTTTCCCATAATTTGGGGGATAATTCTAGTTTTATTTGGGGTTTTTTTCTTGTTGCTTGTCCTTTGAGTATTGAGCCTCCATGTTGTCTAGAACCCTCTCCATCCATCCATGTATCTAAGGAATTGTATTCCTCTTTTGATCAAGGTCCTTGATACAACCATGGATCTTATTCGAAGTCCAATAGGTCCCCTGAATCCATAGGGGGGCTTTCGCTGCTCTCGGCCTCAAAACTCATCATAACTCGAGAGGTAGAAAATATCAAATATCCAAGGCTAAGGTCTAGGCTAGATAAGATATTGCTACTAGTAAGCAACTTTTGTTGGAAGGGGTTCTTAGAGTAGTGAAAAACCATGTCTCTAGTTCCTAATCAAGATCTTATCCTTTAATTGTATAGGTATGACTAGTCCCTCAAAAAAACTAGCCTTAAAACAATTGGTGTTTTCATAGAAATTGGATATTCTACTCTTTCAGGAAACTTAGGCTCTGATGAAGATATTAGTAGAGTTTTGGAGAAGCTATTTCTACGATGGTAGTTTTTGGATTTGGATGCGAAGGGATGATCTAGGGGGATGGCAGTGGGTCTCAAATCAAAAACAACCAACATAGTAAACTCTTGGGGATGTGAAGGAATGGTTGCTGCTGAATTTTTTTTGTCGAAGGAAATTAGATGTGAAATACGAATAGTCAATGTGTATGGGCCCTGTCAAGATAGGGTCCCTTTCTAGAACAACTTGTTTATTTGTGAGCTTATGAAGTATGCTAAGATTATTTTGGGAGGATATTTTAATTTTTCCATGGGTCTATTAGAAATATGGGATGAGCATGCCAGGATTGACCCATTGCCAGATTTATTTTCCCATCTTGTTGAGACTCATAGTTTAATTGATGTGGATCTGATTAAGCTTAAGCCCACATGGCATCATTGATACAGGTGGCTCTACAGACACACACAGGACAAAGAGAGCTTATGAAAGCTCGAAAATCAAAGTGATCAGAATGATTTTGAACTAGAACCAGAGTGTTGATCTCGTACACCTGATCACAGTGGTGTGAACAGTTCGTCAAACCGAGTCTGTATGTGAAAGCTAGAAGCAGTCAAAGTTCAGGTTGAATTGGGTAACTGGGCATGCTTAAGGAGGCCGCAATTTGGACAAATTCCGGCCACCAGATTCCGGCCAACCTGGGCCAAATTCCGGGTGAATTTCTGGCCTAATTAAAATGACTCCTTCGGTCAAAATCCAGATTTTTCAAAATTGTCATATTGTTTATATATATATTAAAAAAAGGGGTGGCAGGCCACCAACCCTGCCACCTCAAACCGTATCAAAACAATAATTTAGTGGAGGGGCATGCCACTACCCCCGGCCCCTCCCACGGACCCCATTTCACGGAACCACCATAGTATATGCGGAGGTTTTGGGTGGGTCGGCCCTTGGGGCATGAACCCAATCCCGAAACACACAACCACCACCTTAAGAAAGAAATGGAGCCAGCGAGAGATGGGGTGGATGGGCTACCCAAGGCAGGCCCAACCCGACCCTGTTTTTAAAAATAAAAATTTGAAGTATAAAGAAAGGAGGAGGCGGGGTTTGATCGCCCGACCTCCTCCATAATAACTGGATCATAAACCAACTTGCCAATGGAATTCTTGAGAAATCCATCAACATGTTTTTGATATATAAACCTTCATTTCATCAGTGCACCCAAGATGGATGAACCAGGAGTGCACACAGAAAACAAGGTAGAGTTAATTGTTAATTAATTTTTATGCAGGTGGAACCATGATTGAGCAAAATTTCTAAGAGGGTGAAATTTTTCGCAGTGTCCAAATTGGACAAACTTTATGTTGATCTTACACCTCTCCGCGACACGAACCCGATGGCGCAGTCACTTTCCTTATCTGAGCAGCCAATTTGCAGAGGACTTGGAGGAGGGAATCTTAGA
Source organism: Pinus taeda (assembly GCA_000404065.3). Classification (NCBI taxonomy): domain Eukaryota; kingdom Viridiplantae; phylum Streptophyta; class Pinopsida; order Pinales; family Pinaceae; genus Pinus; species Pinus taeda. The sequence goes on along the minus strand of APFE030187905.1, from coordinate 56,710 downwards.
GGAATCTAGGGGGAATCTAAAAGATTCCTTAAGCCCTAGATTCTCACTTTCTTAGAATTCAGAAATTTGACAGTCGATTTTGCACTATTCGACGCCACAAATCTTATGGTGTGTTCAGATTTTCTATTTGCTCATTTCATTTTTCGGCCACTTTTCTAAGTGGAATGTAGGTGTCAACATTCATGTGTGAGCAACCATTTCCATGAGATTCGACACCACAAGATTCGACGTGCAAACAACTTCGGCAGTTTGACATCCTCTTCTTCAGATGGCCCTTGGATGTGAGGTATATGTAGTGTGTTCATGTACTTATTTTCCTATGCATTATGCTGTAAAGATCCCTGTTTGATGCTTGATATGGGATCTTGTTTCTTACTCATTTTCATGATTCCTGCTTGATGTGATGCAGAATCATTTGTGGGATGTACTTGTTGTCATGATTCGTCATGTTTTGTTTGAGATCCCTTTGTCATTATGTTGATGGGATACTCATTTTGTCATCATGTATGTTTGCATTGAGATCCCTTTTATGCCTTGTTGGCGAGATGATCATCATGCATGAGTTTTGTGTCATATTGATAGGAGTCCTCTGACTGAAAGTTCCCGCAACGAAACATCTCTTGGAGCCACTCCTGCGTGAGGGAATTTTCCTTGTATGATAGCGATGTCATCTCTTATGTACATCATCACTATTGAAAACACTTAATGCAGTGGCCTACACCATCTTGACACTGGGGCTCGGAGATGTAGTCCCTCCTGGACGAACTTCGTTATCAACGGCTTATGTTTTCATGTGTTGATGATTGGCATGTTCCTCTTCTTTACAACATGTAGATGTATTCACTTATGCTATTTTAAAAATGAAATTTAACACATCACGAAAGTAAAAGGTCTTGGAAGGGTCCTTTGTCACACCTGAACCTGGATCAAGTGGTATGAGAGCGGTCTTTGTGTGGATGTCAATTGCAAGCGTGAACAATGGAACATGTAGCGAAAGAGGATGAAAAAGCGATGTATGAAACCATGCTCAAAATTTCCAAAAGGATGGAAAGAATGTATGAAACTCTACAGAAAGAGACAGAGGAAAAGGAATGATTGCAGCTTCAGTTGTGAGCCACGGAAGAGGCCCTAGAAGAATTGAAGCAAAACAACCAAAGTCTCCAAACCGATAATGATGAATTGAAGATGTGTCTACATGAAGAGAAAGAGGAGAAACATAGTTTGTTACGACAGCTGCAAGCAAAGGACGAGGCCTTGGAAAAGCTGCAGCATGACCCATGTGAGGTAAAAAGTAATTCTCTAAATTCATGTAATGTGTCCTGATGATGATTTCGCTGTTTTTGAAAATCATACCACGGGAATTGGCTCCAAATTGTTGAAGAAAGTGGCGTATGAAGGAAAATACTTGGGCCTTAATGGCCAAGGAATTGTCAACCCCATCAAAGTAGAAGAATTACCCCGTCGGGAAGGACTTGGGTATGTCATAAAGGAAGTTGGGGAATGCACCGAGACAACTAGCGAACCACCAACAATAGATGGTGAGAAGCCCTCATCAATTCTTTCCAAATAGACAGATGAGGTAAAAGATGTTGATTTCCTTTCAGTTTCATCGTCACATAGTATGATTTCTATTGGAAATGTAGAGATCCCAATTACAGGGACAAACATGAGACTCCTTACTAGGACGAAGCACGAGAAGGAAGAAGAACTTGGTGTTAATAACCAAGGCATAAATCAACCATTGAAGGTTGTGCAAAGACCTCAATTTGTAGGCTTGAGATACACCGAAGGAGAATGCTTGAAGGTGTCAGATGCTTCTGAGACATTGTTGAAATCATCGAGTAAAGAGAATGATGGGAACACATCCCCATCATCCCATGGTAGTTTCCATTGCAAGGAAAGAGCTGATGCAAGCTATCGTCGCCATAATGACACCAAAGGTAGCAAGGAAAGGTATAAACACTCTCGACATTCGAATTTTCATTTCGATTGTAATCATGTTTTTAATTATGAGCGTAAAACATGGCATCAAAAAACATGTACCTTTTGTCGATTACATAACCATACATTTTCTAAGTGTTGGAAAAGAATGGCAGCACACAAAAGGATGAGGCATGAAAGACCCTCTCAACAGCAGGTAAAGAAACATGTTAAAAAGATTTGGAGAAAGAAAACCTATTATAGTAATTGTGATAGAAGTGGCCATTAAAGAGCCACTTATTGGAGGCTCCATCCAGAGCAGTGCCTTAAAAACAAATTGTCGGTGCATGAATCAGGTGAAACAGTCGTTCGATAAGAAAAGGCGCCACAAGGAGGCAACCCATTCACCTTGATAAGTGAAAAATAGTTTCTAGATATGTTAGCTTGTCATGGTCGTGCTTTTGTGAATCCTTTGTTTCACTTTAAAATGTAAAAGTGATGATGTGTTTTCCATCACTTGTTAGGCAACAATGATGTCTAGTCTTATTTTGAATTGCATTTTAAACTCTGAAAGTGATGTCATGTTTCCATCACTTGTCAAAACAATGGTGTTTGGACTTATCTTTGTAAATCATGTGTTGCAGTGATGAAGTTTTCCATCAATTGTTGAAGCAACAATGGTATGTTGGCCTTGTTTTCGTAGCTGGAGTATTGTGTCCATCTTGATGTAAACTTGACCACAGAGTATGTTTTATAAACTCGTGGCAAGTATGGGATGCTTAGGTCATTAGTTGATCATGAAAGTAAAGCATGTAATTTTCAAGAGAATGTACTACAGGTTGCAGAGATTGTAGGTGTCGGCTCATCTCTTAAGGCTCTGAAGAACAAAAGTGAAGGAGATGGAAGCGAGACCTTTCAGGACGCTTGTGATGCAGACAAGGTACATAGAAGTTGCAGATTGTTTTTCATGCTTTTGGAGGACCAAAAGCTCCTCAGTGGGGAGGATTGATCCAAGTGGCTCCAGAGACACACATAGGACAAAGAGGGCTTATGAAAACTCAAAAATCAAAGTGATCAAAATGATTTCAAACTAGGGCCAGAGCATAGATCTCGTCGTCCTGATCGCAGTGATGTGAATGGTTCGTCAAACAAAGTCTGTATGTGAAAGTTAGGAGCAGTGAAAGTTCAGGTTGACTTTGGTGACTGGGCATGCTTAAGGAGGCCACAATTTGGACAAAATATGGGCACCTGATTTCGGCCAACCTGGGCCAGATTATGGGTGAATTTATGGCCTAATTAAAATGACTCCTTCAGTCAAAAACCAGATTTTTCAAAATTGTCATATTGTTTTAATACAAAAAAAAAAATATTAAAAAAGGGGAGGCGAGCCACCAATCTTGCCACCCCAAACCATATCAAAACAATAATTTAGTGGAGGGGTGGGCCACTACCCCCGACCCCTCCCAGAAACCCCATTCCACGGAACCACCATAGTATGCATGGAGGTTTTGGGTGGGCCGACCCTTGGGGCACAACCCAATCACAAAACATGCAACCACCGCCTTAAGAAAGAAACAGAGCCAGCGGGAGATGGGGTGGGTGGACCACCCAAGGCGGGCCCAGCTTGACCCTATTTTTAAAAATAAAAATTTGATGTATAAAAAAAGGAGGAGGCGGGGATTGATTGCCCAACCTCCTCCATAATAATCGGATTATAAATCAACTTGCCAACAAAATTCTTGAGAAATCCATCAACATATTTTTATATATAAACTTTCATTTCATTAGTGCGCCCAAGATGGAGGAACCAAGAGTGCGCACAAAAAACGAGGCAGAGTTAATTTTTAATTAATTTTTATGCAGGTGGAACCATGACTGAGAAAAATTTCCAGGAGGGTGAATTTTTTGCAGTGTCCAAATTGGAAAAACTTTATGTCGATATTACACCTCTTCGCGACATGAACCTGATTGCGCAGTCAGTTTCCTGATCTGAGTAGCCAATTTGCAAAGGACCCGGAGGAGGAAATCTTTGAGGAATCTAGGGGTAATCTAAAAGATTCCTTAAGCCCTAGATTCTCACTTTCTCAGAATTCAGAAATTTGACAGTCGATTTTGCACTATTCGATGCCATAAATCTGATGGTGTGTTCAGGTTTTCTATTTGATCATTTCATTTTTTGGCCACTTTTCTAAGTGGAATGCAGGTGTCAGCATTCATGTGTGAGCAGCCATTTCCATGAGATTCGACACTGCAAGATTCGACGTACGAACAGCTTCAGCAGTTTGACATCCTCTTCTTCAGATGGCCCTTGGATGTGAGGTATATGCAGTGCGTTCATGTACTTCTTTTGCTATGCATTGTGCTACACAGATCCCTGTTTGATGCTTGATGTGGGATCTTGTTTCTTACTCATTTTCATGATTCCTGCTTGATGTGATGCGGAATCATTTGTGGGATGTACTTGTTGTCATGTTCGTCATGTTTTGTTTGAGATCCCTTTGTCATTATGTTGATGGGATACTCACTTTGTGGTCATGTATGTTTGCATTGAGATCCCTTGTATGCCTTGTTCGTGGGATGATCATCATGCATGAGTTTTGTGTCATATTGACAGGAGTCCTTTGACTGAGAGTTCCCGCAGTGGAACATCTCTTGGAGCCACTCCTGCGTGAGGGCATTTTCCTTGTATGATAGCGACATCATCTCTTATGTACATCATCACTATTGACAACACTTAATGCAGCAGCCTACACCATCTTGACACTGAGCCCCGGACACGTAGTCCATCCTGGACGAACTCCGTTATCAACGGCTTATGTTTTCATGTGTTGATGATTGACATGTTCCTCTTCTTTACAACATGTAGATGTATGCACTTATGTTCTTTTAAAAATGAAATTTAACACATCACGAAAGTAAAAGGTCTTGGAAGGGTCCTTTGTCACACCCAGACCTGGATCAATCATAGGAGGGTCGGGGAGGATATGATTGCTTTCAGAATCGATATATTTATGATCAAATATGCCTTTTTGGATAGGATCTTTTTATTTCACCAATGGGTGGGCCTAGGGTTAGTTCTGGCCACCACCCTATTTCTTGGAAACGAAAGGGGCCATAAGGAAACCCAAAGCACCTTTTAAGTTTAAATATGTTTGGATTAAGGATGATTCATTTAGGGGTTTAGTCAAGGATCAATGGCAACAATGTACTTAGGTTGATGGAAGACCAATTGCAAACCAATTTGCAAAAAATATCATTAAATTAAAAAAAGATACAATTGCATGGGCGAAGCAGAAAGCCAAAAAATATGAGGAAGTCATTGAGGTGGTGGACACTGAGATGGAACATATGGAAGATCCCATAAATGGGGGGATATATTTTGAATGCCTCAAGACAACACATTATAAAATTAGAGGCCTCCAGGAGAAGGTTATTGGAAGAAAGGGAAGAAACATGGAGGTTTAGAAGTAGACTAGTATGGCTAAAGGCAGGGGATGAAAATACAAGGTTCTTTCAACAATTTTCCAGGGGCAGGAAGGCTTATAATACTATTTTGGCTCTTGAATATCTGGGGGGAGTTAGGACCTCTAACTTCAGAGATCTTTCCTGGATGAGCATAAATCATTTTCAATATTTTATTAAGGCTCCACGGAAGGAATCCTTAGATGAAGTTATAAATATAGCTAGTTCTTCCTGAGTATGTTGATGATGAGAATAACTATGAACTAATGGAACCAGAATTGGCAGAGGAGATTGAGAATATTTTTCATGGTTTTTAAGGGGAAAAATCCTGGGGCTGGATGGGTGATTGATTGAGTTCTCTTTGGAATTTTATGAGTTCGTGGGTAGTGATCTTTTGAATGTGGTCGAAGAGTGCATAAGATCTAGTCAAATATATGAAGCCTTCAACTCCACCTTTTTAGTACTTATACCTAAGTCTAATGCCCCAATCTTATTTGATGACTTCAAACCTATTTCACTATGAAACTATATTTATAAAATTAATGTGAAGACTATTTCCAACCATATAAAACCTATCTTATCTTCGCACATATCCAAGAATCAATTTGCTTTCTTGGAAAATAGACAAATCCACGAGGCCATAAGAGTAGTCTAGGAAGGTCTTCATAGTCTTAAGGTAAAAAAGCTTAAAGGAACAGTGTTCAAAATTGACTTATCTAAAGCATATGACCATGTTATTTGGATATACCTCAGAATGTTCCTCACTCATCTTGGGTTTCACATCAATTTCATTAACTGGATTATGTGTTGCATCACCTCACTGTATTTTGTTTACCTTATTAATGGTTCCGCTTTATAAATTTCCATGATGAAAGAGGACTTCATCAAGGTTGTATGTTGTCTGTGTTGTTATTTCTCTTGGTAGAAAAACACTAACCAAGTTGATAGGGGATGAAAAAAGAAGGGGAGAATTAAGAGGGGCAATGGTGGCAGGTGAGCTCTTCCTATCTCATCTCATTTTTTTGGATGATGTGCTTCTTTTCAGTGATGGTTCTAGGTTTGATTCAACTACTATAAAAAACACATTGACCCTATTTAGAAAAGCTACAGGATGGAGATCAATATGCAATATACAGTATCTCTGATGAGGGCTACTCTAGAGAGGAAATCCTCTATCCCAAATCTCTATTTCCATTTCGAATGACAAATTTTAAAGAAGGGCTGAAATATCTTAGCTTTCACATGAACCAAATAATTATAAAAAAGGTGGTTGGTTATGGTTAATGGCTAAGATAGAAAAACGCCCAAAAAACTATAGTTTCAAATGACTCTCTTGGGAAGGTCAGATAGTTCTCATTAAATCTATTTTGGAGGAAATTCCCATGTTTTGGATGTATTTGTCATGGATTCTTAAGGGGATCCTCAACTCAGTTCAAAAAAGTTGTTGTAGATTTCTCTAGATGGGAGAAAAGGAATGCAAGGTTTTTTCTTGGGTTAAATGGGACAAGGTTACACTCCCAAAGAAATGCGATGGATGGGGTCTTAAGAACCTATTATTTTTCTCTAAAGCATTGTCAGCAAAACTAGGTTGGAGGTTGATTTCCACTTCCAGTCTATGGAAAGAGGTGGTGGTAAAGAAGTATATATCTCCCTGCTCTTTGAAGGACTAGACTAGAAACCCTATCAAGTGCAGATCAAAAATTTATCATGTGTAGAAGGTTATGGTCAATTTGTTCTATATAATTGAAAAAGGGTTCACATGGAAAGTGGGCTATGGGGAGCATGTGAGGACTGGACAAGATCCTTGGATTGGATGCCGGAATTAGTTCTAGCTCCCTCAAAGTTTGATTGAACACTTGGCTCCACAGGGTAGGAAAACTTTAAACCAAGTTGTTGATTCTAAGAATACATCTATATTGGCTCAAGGTTGGGTATCACCATAGGCCTTAAATTTTCCTAATGAATGGCACCTGCGATGGTGAGAATACACAGTATCATTAAATATTTCTCATGTCAAAATTCAGGAAAGGGAGGACAAACTTTAATGGATTCACTCCCCATTTGGGGAATATGTGCTAAAGGAAGGATACTTGTATATCATGGTGCAAAAGGATCCAGGGGAGGCTAAATTGTGATGGAGGCCCATGTGGAAGCTGAAATGTCCAACCAAGACTCATCTTTTTCTTTGGTGCCTCCTATAAAACAAGGTCCCTACAAGGGATAATCTTAAAAAATGAAGTTTTACAAGTCCAAATTGGTACCCTTTATGGAAAGCAACTGAAGAATCTATTGAACATCTTTTTCTTTTCTTCTTAATGACCTATCTTATATGGACTATAGTTCGTAATGCTCTATATATAGGATTCCAAAGGTAGGGGGAGTCTTTTTCTGAGGCTTGGTCAACATGGTGGAACTTGGTCAACCCCAAGAAGTTGAGGAATCTTCCTCCCATTATATGTTGGGTATATAGCTTGGCAGGAACAATATTGTGCTGAATGACAAAGCATTGTGTCCTGATCAAATTGCATCACAAACTCTTTCCATTTTTGAACTTCTCCTAGCTGATGAAACTAAGTCGAGAATTTGTACTATTGTGGAGGAATAAATTGAAAAATCGTACCCATGGCCCTATTTCGACAGATCATCCCACGAGGGCATCTGTGGTGGAGGGGTTGCTTTCCATGTTGAAAAAAATCACTCCTTCAAGTTTAAAAGTGGTATGGGTCGTGGTACAAACAAATTTTCTAAGCTCTATAGCTTGAAACTTCTCCTCATCTTTGCTATTGAAAAAGGGTGTTGATAGTGGCAGGCTTTTGGTGACTCTCGTGTGGTAGTCAATTGGTTCAACCAACAATATTATTGTCACATGCACACAGGGAGGCCTATTTTGGAGGAAGTCTTACTGCTAAAAGGGAATTATGACATCATTACTTGCCATCATATTTACAAGGAGAGGAACACAATTTCTAATTCACTTAATTCACTTTCCATGGAGGTAGTGCAGTAGGCCCAAGGTATCTAGCAAATTTATGAGCAGATAGGAAATGACCACTATGCTTATTATCATAGGCCTTTTATAGAGGGAATACAAGATGATGCAACAAATTCATGAATTCACGACAACATTATATATACAGAGACTTGTGTCATTTTTTTTGTATCAGTTTTTGACAGACACTGGATGATATACTTTAGGTTTCTTGAGTGTGTGTGTGTGATTGAGTGTGTGTGTGTGTGTGTGTGTGTGTGTGTGTGTGTGTGTGTGTGTGTGTGTGTGTGTGTGTGTGTGTGTGTGTAGAGAGAGAGAGAGAGAGAGAGAGGTTGTTTAAAAATACATTTTAAATAGCAAACTGATAGACTCTAGATGCATGCAAACTTTATGATTTTAGGACACTAGTCAGCAAGGATTTGATTGCCTATATACAACAGTCTTGCGACTTTTTGGCTTAATCCTACAACATGTCATTTTCATATCTGAATGAAAATTATGATTTTTTGTTGGAGGGAAAATTATAAAATAACGTCATATAATTGAATTGAATTTAGCTTGGGTTGTTGGGAAAAATAGTTGTTATCCTCCCCACCCAGGTTCAAATATTGTAAGTTGACATGTTTATGTTCTGGAGTAGAGTGATTTTGTTGCACTCTTAAGTGAGACTATAATGAGGGCTAGCTTAGTACCCACAACCTATCTCTTGTCTTTAGGCATGCCCAAAAAAAATTCCAAGTAAAAAAAAAATCATATCATATACCATAACTTTTTGCAAACAATTTAATATCTAAATAATAAAACATAACTTATACATTTTTTTAAAGAAAGAAGCAATATAAAATCACATTATATACCATAAATTTTTGCAAAAAAAATATAATATCTAAATAATAAAGCATAACTTATACATAGTTTTTTTTAGAGAAAGTAACAATATAAAATCATATCATATACCATAACTTTTTGCAAATATTTTAATCATCTAAATAATAAAACATAACTTTTTCTTTCCTTTTTAGACAAAAATAAGTAGCGTTTATATTAAAATATGCACCTGGACGTAGTAGTTACTCAGGAAATGAGGTACATAATTACTTCTGGGTAGTGATCCTCTAGAGAGGACATTATTAATATCACTAAAATTCTAACTAGAGAAGTTACTAAGGTTGTGTGATGAAAGGAGTAGAACCTACAAAATTGGTCTAGCAAAAAAGTGCATTTACATAGATAACACATTACAGAAAAGAGTGGGATGTCTTGTCTAGAGACAGGTTTAGGTTTGGGAGAGGTCTACTTGCATGACTATTGGAGGAGATTGATTCCTAACTATGCCTTATCCTAGCTATTCTTCCCATTGTGATGATAAATTCTACTCCTAATCTTGAATAACGATCTTCTTGAAGGAGACAAGGTGACCTTCACATGTCTTTTGCATAGGATCACATAGTTCATACATCGTCAATGGAGATGGGACCAAAATTACTGGAGGGGTAAATTAATGAATATTGGGATCAGTGAGGGGCATTAAATTAAGCAGTAGAGTGGACGCCCCCTCGATTTGCCATGAAAAATACCATTGCTCCTCATAATTTCAAATTCCATTTAAACAATAATCAAATGTGATGGGAGATATGTGTTGAGGGTTGGCCATTTCTAGTTATTTCTATTAATTCCATGTGGGGGAGTTAAAATTAAATAAGTTGCATGTGTCCTTTCAACATGGATTTCTACGACTTAAATCTGAATGCGTTCACCCTATTTAATTCAAATGCCAATGAATGGTAAAAACATTCAGTATAGGTGATAGTGTTGAGAAATCTAGGGCATCAATAGATAGGTGATTTCTCTATTATGATAATTGCTTGTGAGTGCCTTTTTACTTCTTGATTATGATATTCTCTTCTTATGTTATTATTGTGTTCTTTTTCATCAAGACAATTACCAACACATGAACAATAAAATGACAAGAGACACGGTATATAGGCTATCATCCAAGGCCAAAACCTCTCACTCTTTGAGAGGAAAACCCAAACAAAATTCTTCTTATAGAATCTTCAATTGACGAATACCAAGACCATAACAAAGACCCTTGACATTAGAGCCCTTCCAAGACCAGGTCACAAGCTTCCTCTTCTCCCCTAGATCAACGTTGCTCTTCCTCTTCCTCTTCTCAGCTTCCTTTAGATTCTCAGCCTCTTCTTGTAAGTCTGCAACCCTTTATCTTCACAACAGGAGCCCTAGATGATTTTTTTCTCCTTGAATAGTCTCTTCAAGATGGAGACTCATTTATCTTTCTTACTTGGCTTCCTTGAGTTAAGGCTTTTCCCAAACTTGATCATCCTTGTATGACTACAAACATCGGTCTATCCTTTCCAACTTTGAACGTATAACCTATCACACCTATGAGGGTAATCTGGCCCAAAAACAGTCCTTAATGATTCCACTCTCCGTCGCTATGATGCCAGTCTCCTTCACTATCTTGTAGGTCTGCAACCTTTTATCTTCACAACAGAAACCCTAGATGACTTTTGCTCTTTGAGTAGTCTCCTCAAGAGGGAGACTCCTTTCTCTTTCTTACTTGGCTTCCTTGAGCGGAGTCTTTTCCCAAACTCGATCACCCTTATATGACTGCAAACTTTGGCCTATCCTTGCCAACTTCAAACTTGTAATCTCTCACACATGTGAGGGTAATCTGGCCCAAAAACAGTCTGTAATGATGCCACTCTCCTTCGTTATCTTTCCTTCGTTCCTCACTAGATTTAAGGCTCTTTTTGGGATTAATTGCGCACTTGTTATGAGGTACTTGCTTCACCAAATTATTGTGCTTCCTAATGAGGTCCAGCACTGTTATATATAGTTGTTTGACAATTTCCATTAGGCTGACATGATCTCTCTAGAATTATCCCTTCGTTGTAGGTCAACTTGAGTGAGGGCTTGTGACAAGTTCTTGGAGGGTGACTTACAAAACAATTTTGACTATTTACAATGTGTAACATGCCTTCATTACATGACAATGACTCTTTAGATTTTTATGATTGTATGACAATATCCCTAAGGGCTCTCAATTAGAGCCTTTACTAAAATAAAATATCTTGCTCATGAAACCCATGATGCAAGCATTACAATAATTTTATTTTTCTTCTTTGCATCTCCTACATAAAATCACAATTACATGTCATTATGAAGACCGAACCTAGTTTCACTTTTCAACACTCCCTCTTAACTAGGGAGGTATTTGTAATGGTACTTGGTTGTTCTCAATTTGAAGAATTTATCATAAGAAGAATCATATTGGTAACCCATCTATATAGCATCATATCAACTAGAATTGTCACATAACAAGGCCTTGACAAACAACTCTATCTCTTTACAAGATCTTATCTCAATTCTAGTGAGACCAATGATTTATAGACACTCTCATCATTGTCTCTCCCGAGACATACCCCACCCAAGTTCTCAGGGTGTGTTCCATCAGGACTATTCTTATCCTGGATTCCCAGTCCTCAAAGAATATCGGTCCTCTACAACTACTCATATCTTGGATGGCCTATCTCATCCTCAAAGAGTATCAAATGCCAAATGATTACCCAATCCTCCATTATGTCTTCCCAAGTGAAGACCATAATTATGTGTCTATCTCTCCCTCTCAATTAGGGAGGACATATCTATTGCAATAAAGGAATGTACTAATTCCTACATAAGGAATGTACCTAAGCTCCCTTTTGGCTTAGGAATTTCCAAGTTTCTTCCAAGTAAGAAACTTGTTTCTAGGCCCCCTCTTAATTAGGGACTACAATAGATCTTTAGGTGGGGGTGGAAATACAACCAACTGCTTGAAGAACTCCTTCCTTTGATGTCATGAATTTCTTTTTTGTCATAGAGTCTTCATCTTTTGAGACTTCTTCATAAGGAACACACCATGCATCACTTTCATCCATGACTCATACACATCATCATTCCTTTCATCAGAAAGCAATCCATTAGTCTACATCTGGCCTTGCTTCATGTCATGTTGCCTTCTTCATACTATATTCTTCGGAAGGATCTTAGATCCTTCTACATGGTCTTCAGGGAAGACATCCACAGTTCTTCCTTTGGAAGTCCTTCATAATCCTATCCAAATATTTGTTAGAAAATAAAAATTTAACATTTAAATCACAATTATTGTAACATTCCTGGTGAAAATTCCATGTAGTAAAGTTTAAAAAACAATAACCACGGATGACTGGGACACTTATTCCAAGTTGAAATTTGGACAAGACATCCTGGGGGTGTTCATTTGGTTGTTTATGGCTAAGGAAATTGGCAAAGGCAAAGGCTAATGCATTAAAAGGCATTTTGGCACAATTATTTATGAAAATAATGGAAATTAGGAGAAAAGGGAGGTGAAAGTTCACAGGTTGCATTTGAGGAGGAAAATGAAGGAAAATAATGGAAAATGAAGAAAATAGAGGCCTCACTCATAAAAAGGCTTCTAAGGACCAGTTCGTAACCTTTTGTCAGTTCAATGTTGGATCTCTCTCTCTCTCTCTCTCTCTCTCTCTCTCTCTCTCTCTCTCTCTCTCTCTCTCTCTCCTGGATACTTAGAGTTTTCTTGGAGAATTCTTGGAGAGTGTGGCATACTTGGATTCTTGGAGCAAGAAGGCACCGTCATCAGCCGCTACATTAGATTTTCTTGCAGGTATGGAGTTTCATGTATGATTTCTTCACTAGTTTGGACATGCATGGCATATGCATGTGGATTCTTGGTCATGATTTGTAATTGACATGGAGGATTTCTTGGATTGACAGTGGATTTCATAGCATTGCCATTTCCTAGATAACCATGGTGATTATGGGTTTATTTTCAGTGCTTTTTTTTGGTTGGTTCTCATGTTTCCTTAGCTTGGGTTGAGTTATTAATCCCTGGAGCCTTGGTTGGACAAACACTTTGGAGCCCTATAATAGCTTGGGTTGAGTTATTAGTCATGGAGCCTTGGTTGGACAAATGCACTGGAGCCCTTGGTGGGTTGAGTTATTAGTCCTGGAGCCTTGGTTGGACAAACGCTCTAGAACCCATTGGCAACTGTGGGTTGAGTTACTAGTCCTAGAGCTGGTCGGAACAAACACTCTGAAGCCCTAGATGGCTAGGATGGAGACCGATTTGGTGATGGTTTTGGTGATGTCTAACCATGAGGTGGAATCATTGTTTGATGGGTTGAGGTGGATGGCCTATAGAAGCCTTGGATGAGTTTTGATTGATGTGTTCCATGAGATCCCACATTCGTGCTTGGAATATGGCACATGGTTGAATGGCTGAAGAGAGATTTGGCTCAGCCATTCTACAGTCAGGTGGAACGTGGTAGTATTATCTACGGTTGGTTCATTGCATTCATTAATGAGAAATCTATTCCCTTGATTTTCATGTGTAAAGGTACTAATGTATTTATGGATTTGATGGTTGTCATGTTTATTGTATTTATGTTCATATTATGTTAGTTATATGCACATTTTATGATAAAAACTATGTATGGATCTCAACATGTTTTTACTTGTATGTGAATGGATAATGTGCCTATGACCTAATAGATGATAATGCACCGAATGGCATGAGGGAACAATGGTTCATAGTGATTCCCAGATAAGTATGAGATCCCTACACTTAATTATGATGTTTACACCTGTAGATTACATGTCGATGATATGTTTGACGAAATGTCTGTCATGGCTAGTAGGGATCCAGTCAAGGTCTTGAACAAGTATTTGCTGTAGTACTTTCATTTCCATGTTACTTTATTGATTTTAAGAGATGGATCAATTCTGGGTAGTGTCCTAGGCTCTAAGCCTGAGAAAGTGGCTTAAATTTCATGGTCGTTAGCACAACACTGATAATTTTGTCCAAAGTCATTGGCAGGCAGACCTATGAGAGCAACTTCAGGTTGTCGGTCACTCTCGTGCCCATAGATTGAGAGCGACTATGGCCCAAGAGACCTAAAACGATAGTGGGACCCAAGGATAGGTTGTCTGAGTGGCTGACTTGTCCTCTAAGGGTTTTGTTGATGATGTTAGATGTTTGTATGGTGTGTTTCTATCGGTTCCACTTCCTTAATGTGACTTAGGAGTTTGATAATATCATAGTGGCCTCTCGTCACATGTTCACCCCTGATGGATGGTCGCTTGGGTAGATGTGGGAGGAGGGTGTTACAATTACCTTTGTGATGGTATTTCATCATGACATCTTCCTATAGGAATCAACATCATGCATACTTGTTGACACATCTCCTAAAGACATGTATTGTCAAGGATCTTCATATTTTCCAGACTTCCACCAGAGTCTTCATATCTTTCTGGGAGATATCATAGTAAAATCTTCTTGGTATTTTAGATGTTGGCTACATTTACCATTGTTTCATATTCCACGATCTCTTCCTTCCTTTCTTCACACATTTTATTCCCAAGAACTTGCAATCAGAGTTCCTCTATTGTAGTCAATCGCCTCATATTCCATATGAGGACATATTATGTTGATTTCATCTAGTAAATATGAGACCCATGCATTCCTGCATCCCTTTGAGGGAGGATATCCTTTCTTTGATCACGCTTCTCAAGATAGAGTAGTGATCCATGTTGCCTACAACCATATGACATGACTTCCATAATATCAAATGTAAGCATAAATACATCATCTTTCCTTTGGGTCATCCAAACTTCCTATAGAAGTTTCCTTTGAATGAAGGAGCTTCATTCCCTTGATCTGCTTCACTGTTATGTCATCATACCATCATCCCATGAATTCCATAAGTTTGGAATTCTCGATGAAACACTAGGTTCCCTTCATGATCGGTGAACCTTATAATGAAGATTCCATCATAGAATCTTGAGAATCCTGCAGATGTTACCTTTTGACTGATGTATGATGAGCCTTGTCCTAGATTACTTCTTCCTTTTTCCATAAGTATTACTTGAGCTTTCAATGAGGTTTTCAAGGGCTATATCTACATTGTTGTAAACCATAGATTTTGTTCCAAACATCCTTCATGTACCTATGTCACGAGAGCTTTTCTATTGTTTCTATCATGATGCCAATTTTAATATGATGCATCATATCTTATTTACAATGCTTCCTATCTATAATTTACACAAAATAAGAGTACCTCTAAGTAAAGGAGATTATCTCAGTGATAGTATATATCTCTCACTTCCTCCTCCCTAGGTTTCTTCATCCTAGGTTCTTCTAATTCTTCGGTAATATGGGCTTCTTCCTTATTTCTCTTGTTATTGTCCCTTTTAAGTTTAGGACAATCTCTTCTATAGTACCCATATTATTGACATCCATAGCACTGAACCTTAGCCATGTTCTTCCTTTTATTCTGAGGACCAAATTTACCAAACTTCCCTTTTCTTTTTGTCATAGCAACATATGCTTGATTTTTCTCATTTGATCCTACATCATTTTTTGTCTTCATTCTGGTTTCTTCGATCTTACATAATGACCATAGATCCTAGAAAGGAGTGGCTTATTTCTTCCCATAAATATTTAAAGTGAAGTTGCCCCATTCCTCTGGTAGTGCATTTAATACTATAGTGGTCATTTATCCGTCAGACATTATTTCACCCAGATCTTGAAGTTGATTTCTTATTTCTAAAATCCTCATGAAATATGAGGCTATTCCCTCTTCCTTTAAGATCTTCAACTTGTAGAGTTATTGCCTTAGAGAGATAACTTCTCCTGCAATATTTACGGAAAACAACTCCACCAATTTGTCATATATATATTTTGAAGTGTCTAATTTTGATACATATGGGATGAGAGAGTCCTTGATGGATTCTATGAGAATCCTTTGGGCCCTCACTCCCCCTTTCATGTATTTAGTAAGTGCTTGAGTATCTTCTTTGGGAGGTTGGGTCATTGACCCCTTGATGTGATCCATGACTTCATTCTCAATAAGGTTTAGGTTTGTTCTTTTCTTCCATCCAAGGAAATTTGAAGCCCCAACTAATTTGTTGCTCTCCTTGCAAAAATACATTTTGAGAAATTCAGATGAGGTCATATACTTGCTTGAGTAGATGTTTCTTTCTCCACTTGCCTCGTCCTTAATCTTGATAGTGATATAGATAATATAAGACTACTTCTTAATAGATTTTTTTCTACAAGACTAATCCTTGATCTCTTTGAGACAAAGATTGCCTTAATGAAAGAGAGCTTACCTCACAAACCCTTTTGAAGATGATGACAATGGTATTTTATCTAGACTTCCTTGGTCTTTGAAAAATCTTCCACTCCTTAAATGATGGATGAATGATGATCTCAAAAATGCTTTTAGGTTTTTTGGTCTTTCTTTCTACTTCTTCCTTCATGATGATTCCAAGACTCTTGTTGAAGTAGATTTCTTTGATCTAGGGTTTCGATATGATGTAGATCTTGAACTTTCTCTTTGGTATTCTTTGTCTCACTTTGATCCCTTTCTTGAAACTTGATCCTTGTGTATCTCCTTGATTAGATTCCCCTCCTTGAATTTAACACCTTAGCTGATACCATGTTGAGAAATCTAGGGCATCAATAGATAGGTGATTTCTCTATTATGATAATTGCTTGTGAGTGCCCTTTTACTTCTTGATTATGATATTCTCTTCTTATGTTATTATTGTGTTCTTTTTCATCAAGACAATTACCAACTCATGAATAATAAAAGGACAAGAGAGATAGTATATAGGCTATCAGCCAGGGCCAAAACCTCTCTTTCTTTGAGAGGAAAACCCAAACAAAATTATTCTTATAGAATCTTCAATTGATGAATACCAAGTTCATGACAAAGACCCTTTACACTAGATCCCTTCCAAGACCAAGTCACAAGCTTCCTCTTCTCCCTAGATCAATGTTACTCTTCCTCTTTCTCTTCTCGACTTCCTTCATATTCTTGATCTCTTCTTGTAGGTCTGCAACCCTTTATCTTTACAACATAAACCCTAGATGAATTTTTCTCCTTGAATAGTCTCCTCAAGAGGGAGACTCCTTTCTCTTTCTTACTTGGCTTCCTTGAGCGAAGTCTTTTCCCAAACTCGATCACACTTCTATGACAGCAAACTTTGGCCTATCCTTGCCAACTTCGCACTAGTAATCTCTCACATGTGTGAGGTTAATCTGGCCCAAAAAAATCCTTAATGATGCCACTCTCCTTCGTTATCTTTCCTTCGTTCCTCATTGGCTTTAAGGCTCTTTCTGGGACGAATTGCGCACTTGTTGTGAGATACTTGCTTCACCGAATTGTTGTGCTTCCTAATGAGGTCGAGCACCATTATATGTAGTTGTTTGACCATGTCCATTAGGCCGACATGATCTCTGGAGTAGGCTGACATGATCTCTCTAGAATTATCCCTTCGTTGTAGGCCGACTTGAGTGAGGGCTAGTGACAAGGTCTTGGAGGGTGACTTAAAAAACAATTTTGACTATTTACAATGTGTAACATGCCTTCATTACATGACAATGACTCTTTAGATTTTTATGACTATATGAAAATATCCCTAAGGGCTCTCAATTGGAGCCTTTACCAAAATAAAGTATCTTTCTCATTAAACTCATGATGCAAGCATTACAATAATTTTATTTTTCTTCTTTGCATCTCTTACATAAAATCACAATCACATGACATTATGAAGACTGAACCTAGTTACACTTTTAAACAGATAGAACATGAGATTATGCTTAGGATGTGGGAAGGAAGTATCAAGGGATGCCTCTCCACTCTCGGACTCAATTAGTATTAGTTTGCCCAACTTTAAGAAGCAATCTTGATTGGCTTCACTATCTACCTACCTTTGAGTTCTAATGCTTAAGAACATGGTAGAAGGATTTTGCGGGGAGAAATCCAAGATTCTTAAAATTCTTTGGAGTAAAAGCTTGAGATGGTTTTATTTTGGCCATGTGCCTTTTTGAAGATGTTGGAACGTAATGAGAGAGTCCCCTAGGATCATAATATTTGGAAGATTCGTATCACTAGCCAAAATCAATCCTAGCAATAGACCATACAACTCCACCTAATTATTAGTCATTGGACCCAGTTCCCAGGAGTATCTAGTTACCAATGTTCCATCAAGATTGAATAAAACCCCCACCACCACTAATAAAACATAACTTATTACTCTTATAGAAAAATTTAATTACTTATTGAAATATAAATATTTTCCATGTTCTCATATTTTACATTCCTATTTACATTTCTACAAAATAACTATACATATTTAAAATATTATTTAAATTTTTTAAATTTCTATTAAATATATATTTTTTCCAAATATTATATAATTTTTTATGCATAATCTATTCTATAATAAAACAAATTCCTATGGATATGCATCGATATCCATAATTTCTATGCATATTTAAAATTGTTAATCAAGTATTACCTAGACATACATGTTTCTTTTTAAATAGGTGCCTTCTTTATTTGTATAATTTTTTTTAAGTACATTAGCTCCTTTCGTGTTAAATAAATATTTTTAGGTACGCGTAATAGTTTAACTATCACCTTTTATATATCTAATGGTTAAGAGCATGTGTTTCCTCATAAGAGGTTACAAATTCAAAACAAGAAGGGGTAGAGTATATATGCCTTCGTAAACTTAGTAGTCAAATCGATGCGAGGAAGTAGCTCTCTTGTCCCACATACAAAGAGATCGCATACACCAATTTAGTGTCTAATTTAACTGTAATCTTAAAATTAAATAATAGTAATTTATATTTTATAACTTTAAAATTAAATAATAATAATAATAATAATATACCTTATTACTTAAGAAACCATTAAATTATATATCTAAAATTGAAAAATAAAATGCATTTTGTGATATGCCAACGTTTATTACATAGAGATTGCAGGACAGAATGCATTTTGTAAGACGCCAACATTTGTTACATGTAGTGAGTTAGTAATGATGATGGGACCATTGACAAGTGGACCAGATTATACCTATCATATCGTTATTGACTTTACATATTTATAGATTGCGAGACATAATGCATTTTACAATATCATCGGATTAGTTTAACTTTAATGGGACCCATAAATCATTGCACTAAATTCTATGTGTAACATTTAAAGGTTAAAGTTTTAGGTAACTAACAATATATTTACTTAAAATACAATGAGTATGCGTTAATAAATTTAACATGTAAAACCAGGTTAAAGTGGTATACTATTGATTATTTTTTTATTTTTTTATTTTTAATTAGGTTGAGCTTAGTATTTATTTATTTATTTATTTATTATTATTATTATTATTATTTTTAAAAGGTTGAGTTTAGTTTTAATATTTAATGTTTAGTGAGATGTTATTATTAAGACTGGCGAAATTTAAGTGAATTTAAATGTTTTTTTGCAATAATTTAATTTATTTTTATTTTTATTTAATCTCACGCAAATTATTAATTTACAAAATAGTAAGAATTAAATCTCACGCTAATTAATTAATTTACAAAATATAAATAATTGTGCATCAATAATGATTTGGGTTGAATTTCATTTCTTTTGAATTTTATATTAATAATTGAATTCAAAATATAATGATCAAGCATTAATAATAATTTTGGTTGGATTTTATTTGTTTGAAATTTATGTGATTATCAATTTGGAGTTGTTTATGTGATTATTTGTGATTCTTTGTTTATTTGATTCATTGAGTGAGGCCTGGCTGAGGTAGTCTAGGCCTCACTCGATGAGGCTTTGAAGTTTTATGAAAGTGTCCTAATTTGTTGGTTTAATGGTTTTTGGCCGAGGCTGACAGCTCTCCATAGTTGGATCTTGGAGGTATGGAAGCCTATCATTTCTGATGAAATTAATATCTACCTGTGTGCTAGGGGTTTCTTTATAGTGGATTTTGAAAACCCTAAAAGGAGACAATGTATTCTAGATTTCGGCCCTTGGTTTTGGGAAAACTCGGGCCTATTCATGAAGCCATGGAACCCATCATTCGATCACTCAACAACAGTCATAACCTCAACACCAGTTTGGGTGAGATTGCCAAACCTACCCTTGCATCTCTAGAATTTCTCCTCGCTAAAAGCCATTGGAAATGCAATTGGGAAATTTTACTACAAGTTGCCTAGAAACAGCGGAATATGCCAGAACCATCTATGCACGCATCTATGTGGAAATGGACTTCAGCGCCAGATTCCCAGCTGAAATAAACCTAACAAGTAAAGACTATGTGTGGAACCAGAAACTCGATTATGAAAGTGTCCTCTTCAGATGTCGATCGTGCTTTGAGACAGGCCATCTAGCCAAAAATTGCCCAAAAGCCTCCTAGAAAAATTATGTTAGAAAGAATCACCACAAATCTACATGTTGGGAAGGAGCACAAAAAGAACATTACACTGTCATCAAGGAAGAACACTCTCCAGAAAACTCTAAATCGCAAGAAATCGAGCAAGAAAGAAACAACTCTCAAGACAAGCACGGGGAAAGCCCCGCTCAACAGCAAAAAAGTGAACTCGACAACCCCTCAAGCATCAACAGTTATGAGGATTCGCATACCGCACAAAATAAATCTTCATTTAACAACAAAGCAGATCTCCCAGACCAAGCTTCTTCTTCGACTATCTTCAAAAGGACGAACACAATAGATCGTGAAACTAAGACACCAATGTCCCAAGAACCAAAAGAGATGAAGGAGATGCAAGATAAAGGAAGTTGGAAGACCGTAGAGAAAAAAAAGAAAGCTACAGCAGCAATCTCGCCAAGAATGAAGAGAAGCTAAACAATTAAGACCTAAGAAAATTATAGGTCTGATAGGTCAATTTGGTCTCAGTGAACGTTAACCACAACCACCATCATCATCATCATCATTTTTAATTATAATATTAATGTTTTATATTACTAGTTTTATTTCATCGCATATTTATGATTTAATTTTTGTGAATATTTTATATTAGTTGTTTTTTTATGATATGTTTATGTGCACCAGCAATTGCACGGAGCAGAGACGGATGAATCAAATTTCCCTGCAAAAGATGGAGGCAGGTCTCAGGCTAGATTGCTACAATCTCCGAGTCAATCCGACCCGGCCATTGCACTTACTATTAGGAGAATCTTCCTTTATCCTAGTACCCAGCCTCAGGAAACTATCCCAGGCGCTATAGACAAGGTGTCCCTCAGTCCTGGCCCCCTGGACTAGTTCTCGGAAGTCAGTGAAGCGTGCAACTATAAGAGTTCCAGAGTCCCTGTGGAGCCCCTATAGACGTAAAGGTTCCGAAGGTGTAACTTGACAGCCCTTCAGTCTTCTAGTTCGGCCTGACTTCGAACCCATGGATCTAGATCCGGGTGCAAAATGCTATCTGAAGGCTTTAGCTTTCTATCTGAGTTTTCGCTGGTTGAACTGTTGAAGACTGTCCATTTCCATGGGCCTGCCGAAGCTTGCTTCGAGTTCAAAAAGACTTCAATGGCTCATGATCAGTATGAATCGCTCCTGTTTATAATTTAATATGTTTATTTCATTAAATTTATATTCAAGATCATTAATATTTTTTTCCCACTGGAAAAATCGTAATCTTTCATTAAAAGTTGAAAAATTACATGTTGTAGATGCATTTGCATATGTTGTAAGTTCTTCCACTACATGTGGGAAGTTTGGAAAATTGTTATGTCATGATAAAAAATAAGCAAAATGAATCATCACGCAGGATGTTCCTTTGACTATCTGTTAAGAATATGAACATATTGCCACGTAGGGTATCATATATGGTCTGTTCAGCTATGTACAAAAGTTCAAAAAAGTGTCAAAAAACTGATCTATATCTCAGGGGCTGACCGCCCTATAGTAGTGTGCATCTATATATGGTCGATGATGGTACTGGTAATAATATGTGCCTCGCTGCTCCTAGATCAGCCACTCGCCTCTGGGAAGTGCCGTGGCCTCCTTGGAAAGTTGGTCAGCACTACTGTTGTGTTCCCTGTAGATGTGTTGACAAGTGATGTCAATAAATTGTGCCTTCAGTATATGAATATCATCCAAAATGTTCCTGAGAGTGTGTGTGTGGCATTTTGTTATATTGTTGAACCAATCGATGATAATCTTAGAGTCACCAAATATATGAATATGCATGCAATTATGCCCCAATGCAAAGTGCAAGAGATGATCTCAGCAAAATTGTTTGTGCCAGGACCCAACCCCAGTTTGGCTTTGTAGAAATGTTGATCATTTATGAAAAGTAAAAAACCTCCCCCACAACCTTGTTGTTGTGTTGAACCATCAAAGAAGGCCCAAGGTGTGCTATGGTCAACATGTGGAGGGTCACGCAGGCTTCTGTTCCTTGGCTGTGGCGGGTTAGGCAGCGCGTTATATGCAGCAATAATGAGAGAGATAATGTGCGGCCAGATGGCTGGTTTGTCATCAAAGATCAACCGATTTCGAGCTAACCATATGTACCAGCATGTTATAATAGGTAAGCTTTGGAGTTTTGAATTTTTATGGTTGTAAAACCAAGATTCCCATGCACAAATAATATCATGACCCTCCCATTTGCCTGTATGTTGGATAGCATTTGATATGGCTTGCCAGATTGCAGATATAGAGGGACAATTTAGGAACAAATGGATGCAAGATTCAGATGATTGTTTGCAGAAGGTGCACCAGGTCGGACCGTATACAGCACGGTGCATAAGATATTCCCCCGTGGGGACAACTCCTTTTAGAATGCACCAAAAAAATAATTTATGCCTGGGGGGGCTGTGAGTTTCCATACAGTATGCCACCAAAAGGAGATCGTGTCCGGGACTTTATGTGATATCAGTGTAAGGTAACCCAACTTTGGGGTGTATACACCATTTCCTGTGTGATACCAAATGAGTTCATCCGGTCCCTGTTTGATCCTTATATGTGATTCAGATAATGCATTGATGTATTCCTGCCATTCCTGATGCCAAACAGGTGGAAGATTGATATGAATAGCTGATTTCCAACGCTGATAAAAAATGGAGGAGTTTTGAGGATCAGCGATGTCTGCCAGAAATCTTATCTCAAGTGAGTGTAGATGTTGTATGAGGGCATCAGGTAGTATATGTATACCTCCACTACCTGACCAAGGATCCATGCCAATACGAGCTAGTGTTCCATTATTGACCCTCCAAACCAGATTGTCCCTGATGAGAGGCAAAGAGTTTAGGAGAGCCTTCCAAACAGAGGATATCCCTGTTTTTGGCCAGGTGGGGAGGCGCACCCAATCCAGAATATTAAGCGGCCATATGTATTTGTGGTATGAGATGTTGGACCATAGATTGTTGCCAGTGAGAAGAGTCCACCCCATTTTTGTAGCGAGAACTTGAGAAAAAGAAGGGAGATCTTTAAGCCCCCATCCTCCCCATTTTTTGGGAGTGGCGATCTTCTTCCAACCAACCCAAGCAAATATGCGTTTTTCCTGATTCCCATTCGATAGATACCTGTTGCAGATTTGTTCTAGCCTATCCAAGATGCTTCTCGGTATCCAGGCTAAAGCCATCCAAAACACCGGAGTCGCCTCTAATACAGCTTTTACCAGGACGAGCCTGCCAGCTCTGGAGAGACATCAATGGCTCCAGATGTTAAGTCGCTTCTCCAATTTAGCCACTAGCCAGATCGAGTCAGTGATCTTAGGGCTGACGGGCTTAATTATAAATCCCAAATATTTTAGACCATGATCTAATGGATGGATGGAATATGGAAAAAAATGTTGTGCTAGGTGAGATTCATGGATGGAGGTTCTGGATAAAATGATAGATGACTTTGAGTGATTTGCAAGCATACCAGTGGCGGATGAGAAAAGATTGATAATGTTATAGAAAGACCGAGAATCACGGATGTTGCCATCCAGGAAGATCATAACGTCATCCACAAAGAGAAGGTGTGTAAGGAAGCATTCATCAGTAATCCTGAGACCACTAAATTCCCCATTTATTTTAGCAGAATCGATAAGCCGACTCAAGGCATCCATGACGATCAAGAAGAGGAGGGGAGATAATGGGCATCCCTGTCTCAGTCCGCGCTCTGAGTGAAAAAACGGGGATGCAGAGCCATTTATCAAGACACTGAAAGTCGGGGTGGTGATACAGGCCATAATCCAAGAAATGAAATTTTGGGGGAATCCGAGATGTATAAGGATCATTTTGAGATAGAGCCAACTGACTCGGTCAAATGCTTTGGCTAAGTCAATCTTGAGGATGATTGCCTTTGGGTGCTTGGTCCAAATAGAATGAAGAGCTTCCTGTGCTGCTCCAACAGCTTCATGGATCTGTCGATGTTCCAGGAAGGCAAATTGTTGTGGAGCGATATGACGAGATAGAATAGGGCGAATGTGATTTGCAATGATTTTAGATATAATCTTGTATAGCACGTTACAGAGGGAGATGGGACGGTAGTCATCAAGGGAGG
Source organism: Pinus taeda (assembly GCA_000404065.3). NCBI lineage: Eukaryota > Viridiplantae > Streptophyta > Pinopsida > Pinales > Pinaceae > Pinus > Pinus taeda. The sequence continues at coordinate 31,959 of APFE030187905.1, read as the reverse complement.
AAGGAGAATCGGATTTGGGAATCAAGGCGATGAAGGTGGAGTTGATGGCATTGTACATGGATCCGGTCTCCCGACATTCCTCAATCACCCTCAGTAAATCATTGCTGATAAGCTCATAGAAAGCAATGTAGAATTCAATGGACCACCCATCCGGCCCTGGGCTACGGTCCTTCTTGAACCATTTGATGGTGCTCTCTAGCTCTTCTGGAGAGACAGGATCAAAGAGATTTTCCGCCTCTTCCTCATTTACGAATCTGGGAAAATGACCTGCTATATTGATGATCTCAGTAATGGAAGAGGCCTGGGGTTGCTTGTATAGATTCCTGAAGTGGGAGGACCCCAACTGTGAGAGCTTTGGGAAAGTATCAGTGACATCTCCATCAGGCATGGGAAGACTCCATATGGTGTTTTTTACCTTCCTGCCCTTTGCATAGTTATGAAAGAAACGGGTGTTTTCATCACCAGCTTTTAGCCATGTAGCCCTGCTCCGAAGCCGAATGGATTCCTCCCGCTCCCTTAAGATTTTTTGTTTCTGTATTTCGAGCTCCACCAGGTGTACTTTGTCTGCAGCAGTGATGAAGCCCAAACCTCTTTCATCAGTAAGGGAGGAGATTTCAGATTCAATGTGCACGAGAGAAGTATTATCTTGTTTGTTCCTTTCTCTGGCCCATTCAATTGACAGATGCTTTAGCTGAGATAGGTTCATGTAGAACCCTTTTGCCAGTGAGTCCACTCTATCAATAGGATTCTGTGTCCAGAAGTCCTTGACCAGCTTGATGTAGGAGGTGTCCTGTAACCATCCATGATTAAATTTGAAGGGAGCTTTTGGCTTTTTGTTTGGCCCTGATAGCTCCAGATAGATAGGATAGTGGTCCGAGATTCCTCCTGTTCCCACCCATTGCTTATATAAGTGAAGTTGTTGAAACATAGTGCCCTTCATAATGAATCGATCCAGTCTACGAGCCAGTGCTGCTTCCCCAATGCGTCTGTTCCTCCAGGTAGGGAGGGTTTTGATCATGGAGACATCGATCAGGTCATGGCGCTCCAGAAGATCGGTCATAAAGCCAGTGATTGGGTCGATTTGCGCTGATGAACCCCAGGATTCACTGTATCCCAGGGAAAAATTTAGATCTCCTCCAATGATAGTATTCTCTGTCGAGAGTATATGCAGGCTCAGGAGGCGATTCCAAAAGGTTTCCCTCTGTTGGCAAGGACCATATATGTTAATAACCCTGAGTTTGGTACCCAGGTTTGCCGAAAAGAGGTCGAGACCCAAAAAACCAGGTCCCCCCACATGTCCCATGTGCCTTGATAGATGCAGGGTTGTATCCAATTGCAAGACCCCCCGAATGACCCGATGAGTCCAATGTCGTAAAGTGCCAGCCCGGGGAGATGGAGGAAAGGGCGGCTTATATGGAGTCAGCGGGTCCGAGGGTTTCCTGGAGGAGGATGATGTCAACAGGCAATGAATTCATCATCCTTTTTAGGGCTAGTTTCTTGGAGGCACTAGCCAAGCCAAGCCTGTGCGCGGAGCTGATGGGTGATCCGCAAGGGGATCCCGAGAGCTTTCCAGGGGGGACGCCTTCGATGAATAGACCCTAACTGCAGGGGTCTCAAAAACTCCAGAGGGGGAATGACGATAGGCAGATGGCCCAGCCCCGACGAGAGAGGCGGTCCGGTCGATGCAGCAGCTAGGAAGGAGGAGGACGGAGGGTGAGGATCGAAGGATGGCGACGGGGGAATAACGGAGGACAGGAAATGTAGGGTTCCTGGGGACAGCGGGGGGAGATTGAGAACAGGGGATTCAGTAGGCAAGGAACCCTCGGGCGCATGTGAGGGGGAGGTAACCGGGATAGTGACCACCGGGGGGGGATGAGAGGAGGGAAACGACGAAAAACCAGAGGACGGCTAAAGGAATGATGGACGGTCGAAGATAACCTGAGATTGGAGAGGGTCCTCAGTATAGTCTACCTCCTCTTCCGTTTCCATTACATCACTGACAGAAACGGATGCCATGTTGAAAATGACAGGTGGGCCTGAAAAGCCGGGCCAGGTGAAACAGATAGCAGGAGCACGGTTACCTTAGACGCGCAGAAGTCCTCAGGCATGAAAGGTTAGGGTTTCTGAAGCCCTAACCGAAACCCTCGCGGTTAGCTGCAATGCGCTCCATCCCTCGTGAACCCGTCCGCAATGTTCTGGATACCATTCAAGATCATTAATATTATTATAAATGTTTAGCATGTATTATATCAATTTTGTATGCAAATTAATATGAATTTAATAATAAATATGTATTTCATTTTTTGAAATTATAGATTCAAATTTAAAAAATAAGATAAGATATATTTATAAACTAAGTAATTAAATGTCAAGTCTTACTTGTAAAACTGATTGAGGATGGATCTCGTTAGCAAGGCGACCCGGGATCAAACCTCACATAGGTGGTTGTGCCAGTGCTAGGGGGAGGAAACATGTTTAAAAATCTAGTCATATTAAGGTTGGTGTGGCCCAAGATGGGTACGATCCCCAAGTGACTTCGACGGATTAGATGCCCTTGGGTTGCGGCTCCTCAAGCCACAGGTCAAGCCTAGAGGATCACAGACAACTTGACAAACAAACAAAAAACTAAGTAATTAAATTATTATGTAAAAAGTAATTGAATTATTATGTAAAAATAATCTCTTATTATATTATAACCACCACCACCACCACCACCACCACCCTCCTTTTATTTTATAGTATGAAAATAAATTATAAGGATTAAATAAAATCAATCATTAATATACATAACTAAAAAAAACTTAAATGATAATTTTTGAATTTATTTTTCATAGATTCATGAAAAATTGAAATTGAATGACAAGTCGAGTTGTAGAGGTGTTTCAAATTCCCCTGTTATCCACTTAGCTTCAGTTTCACTCTATTGAACTTGGCTAAATTCCCTTCTAAAGTCCCTTCTAACAAGTTTTGAATTGGTATAAAAACCCTCATATAGTATGGACATAGTATTTTGGGTAATATTTTATGTGTGTGCCTTAATTTATTTTTTTCCTTTAATGATTTGCCAGTATCATTTATTTAATAATCAAATTACATCCATGTGTTTTTTAATATATTATATTTTATGGATAGTTATGAGTATAACAAATCTTCAAACGAAAAAGTTTATCTACTTTGTGCATTGATAGCTAACTATTTTCACCAACGCAATCCATTTACCCTTAAGGCGGTTAACTATATAGTCATTGGTTAATAGTGTATTTACCATGTCTTATAGAGATTTAGTTATTATTCCATGTCGTAGGCAAGGGAGGGACTATAGTAATCGGAATGGTGCCTCGCAATATTAGTTTGACCTGGTTAAAATCATGAATAACGAAAATCTTTTAGGCTCGCGATATATTTTTCATAGCGAAATCACTTTCACCATCTTATTTGGCCTCTTCCCGAGGCAGGGAGGCCACAACCATATGTTATATTCATTTATTTCCTTCACATCTTGAATTACGAAACTAATGCTAGCATTAGTTCAAGGCATTAAAGATTATGTGAATGAGTTAAAGGCATTAAATATGATGCAAATGAGGTGACCGCCCTTCATAGGGCTATCTGTGGATATCTGGCACCACTTGAAATACACTGTTGGCAGCACATCATTGGAACCACTTGACAATACACTGCTTGACCACCTGTCTAGCACTACTTACAAAGTCTGCATGTATTGGAATTGCCCCCTCACATGAAGGGCAGAGTTGGGCAGAGCATATTGCTTACCTGTAATGGAGGAAAATCTTATGCTCCTACATGCAAGCTTCTACTCCTCCTTGCAATAGCTCCAAAATAGGTGTATCTTCAGTGGTACCAGAACTGCATAAATGGGAAAGACGCTAATTCCAATGGTTTACTGCAAATTGTGGGCACCCTTCTGAAGTGCATCCATTCTAAAGTGCATCCACTCTAGAAGGAATCATACCAAAAATGCAAGGGCAAATCATTTCGGAGTTTGAGTAGGAGCTTGAGCAGATTGCAACTTCTAGAGTTTGAACATATTACAGCTTCAGGACCTGGAGGACCTGGCAAAGAAAAAATTCAAGTAATTATTCACTTAATCATTTTGTCTTTTCCCTTTTTTATTCTAATCAACAACAACAAATTACTTGTAAATCATTTGCAAATTACATGTAAATCATTTTATCTCTACCTTTTTTTATTCTAATCAAGAATAGTAGATTACTTGTAAATCTATATCATCAATAGTTTCAGTTTCTGATGTAGATAGACCCTATATCAATGAATAAAGACAGAGACACATATTGCTTTGTTCAATACTTGCATATTTGATGTCCCAACCCCAAGCGCTCCATAAATCTAGTTCTCCAAACAACCACTCCAAGTATCAACAACGACGCCATCACAATGGTAACAGAAATTGTTAATCGCAATATTTCTGGTAAGCAATAATGGCTCTTTCCTACAAGTAATAATGATTGGCACTACGGACTCAACAAAAGTTTTCAGAGATTTTCCCAACAAAAAATTTGTTATGGAATGAATGAGGTTACCTCTTCGAGGGCTTGATGTTGTGGGCACAATATTCAAATCACTATAAAACTTGTACATCTCATAGCGAAGTATGCAATTATGAGACATGATGATCCCTCCTATAGAACTAGTATGCAATTTTGAGACATGGTGATCCCTCCTATAGAACTAATCGCACAACTGGTCAAATTTTGGTACTGAATGTTCAAGCACCATCTACAATCCTTCATATTAAGGTATCTCCAGCACTGGGCAAGAGAAAACACATTATCATTACATTTAACACTGAAATCAATGTTACTGGAATAACCTTGTTCATGGTTCGGGCCAACAGAGCATTAATCACCACATAGGGGCTCTTCAATGTTACTGGAAATAGCCTTTTTCACGGTTCGGGTCAACAAAGCATTAATCACCACATCGGGGTTCTTCAAATCTCTATTGTTTTGAAAATTACAAAGAAGTAGGAAGTTCCACAATTCATTTACTATAGGAAAGATAATATCTATCTTTGAACCACTTGATGCACTCTTAATCATTTATCTATTCCCTCTCCTCTCCACCAAAGCAAAGAAGGCGAGTCGGTAATGAACGAGAACATCAACCAGCACTTTTGTCAAAAGACATATTCAAACTAGCTCATAAGTCAAGTATACCTAGAAAAAGGATTTCTAATCAAATTTGTTTTTTAAGGCTAGGAAGTGAGATTTGAATGAAATATAGTTAGTTTGAAGGGAAGACAACGTTATTTGGATTCTCCCTCCCACCGAGAACTTCTTCAGCCTCCCTTCCAACCCGCCTTTACCCATTCCCACTTTCCTCCCCAGTGATCCAATCCATCAAACAAATGCCCTGCCCCCTTACTCTCCCTCTTATGCCTTCACGTGGTCAACTAACACCATAGAAAACATGGCAAATAACTTAACTATGCCCATTCATTGCAACTAGGAGAATCCCTTCTCATTTCCCTTCAATTTTCTGATTCTTGGTGTGATGATAAAATCATATAGTACAACCCAAAGCATGCAGGTTACACTGTTGAACATGTACAATGAAGTCGCAGGTATATTGAAATGGCCATCGATGCTAGTGCTCATTGTCTTTCCCTATTCCATAAACATGTTCTATGCATGAGCCTATGCTGATGTATATATTATAGCAGTTGCCCATATGGGCACCATTCGAAGCAATATTTTCACTTCTTCCACTTGGGTTACTGTACAAATCCTCCAACCATTCAAGAACAACTCACTGCTCTTGCTCTCATCATCACTTATTGTTGCAGCCTTATTTAAACACCTACAACTATTCAATTGATTTTGATATTCAAATATTGAACCATTCATATTGGGGTTTTAATTTCTTCAGAAGAACATAATTTACTAAATGAACCCTGAGTTTCAGGGACAAAGGAGAATATATAATTGCAAAGAATAAATTAGTCACTTTTAATCCAAGGGGAAGAGAATTACTTGAATTCATCTGTTTGAAGAACTTTTATCAGAATTGAAAGTTCTAGATTGATCAACCGGACTTTCGGAACAAAACTTGAACTAGACTGGCTTACAAGAACCTAAACAACAATCATTCTTTTTATTCTACAACCCCTGGAACTGCAACTATGCTAGCTTCGCCTACCATAAAGCAAGGAGTTATGATGCTTGAATAAATAACTTTGTAGTTGTAGCTGAAACAACCAGCCATTAAAAAAGAACATATATAAGGTTGCGATTTTACCTGCGGGATATTTTCGATTTCTTCCTCATGTCAATCAAGAAAAATATCCATTAGTGAAATTGCCTGGCTTAGAGGGACCAACTGGCCTTTCTTTTCATCAGTGCTAGAAACTGGAATTTTGGTTCTCTTGTTAGGTACTTCAATTTACCCACCATTGGTTTTTCCTGGTCGATCATCAACTTTGCGATTATTTTCCATTGCTTTAAGGGAAACAGATAGGGCCAGTAACTGGGAATTTTTTAGGAACCTGAAATCTAGGACACTCAAAAATACAATGTGTTTGGTTCACGAGTTCAAGATAGAGTGCCATGCGACTCACAAGATCTCATATGTGCGCTTTTGCATTAAATTGTTTTTGGAAAGTGCAAAGAAGAATGGAGCAGCCAAATACTTTTCATGTAGAAAATGTATGCCAAATGGAGATGTACGATACGATGGGTTGATAATTAAAACAGACCTTATCAACATCCTACCATCCATCTTCCACGCACCAACTATAATCCATCTTCTACATGCTACCTATAGTTATTATAGATTAAAAAACATCGAACTCTACCATAAAAATAGAGAATTCTAGAAACTTAGAAAAAAATTAATTTATATTAATTTATCAATTTTATTAAAAATTCAATTCAATGTATTCTTAAACCATAAAAAACAAAATGTACTTCTAATTTCATGTGTATGTTTTTGAAACTTAATACATTACAACTCTAGCAGCACGAGGGAATATTGTGATTAATAAGAGTTGTATACCGTAATATCATGAGTAAATAAAGGACCACTCAGTTGAATCTCTAATGTTTCTAGTTTATAAAATATAGAGCCTGAATGCATGGTGATACATGTACCTTTTAGATTTAATTTAATCATGCAAGCTCATGAATAGAAAAAACATTACACATGGTATGATGTGTACGAGCTATCACTGAGCTAGAACATATTCACTTGATTTTTAATTAGCTTATACTTCTAAGTTGATGGTTCAACCCCAGTAATATTATTCTTAAACATATGTATTTTTCCATGCATTACTAGCCCCTTCTCAAGGCAGGGACTTACTGCCACGCATCCATCTTTGTTATTATAATATCATCGTTCTAATCTCTTAAGTGTATTGGATGAATCAAGTATGTAAAAATTATAAATGGATGGTTATGATTGTAAAATTTGAACCATGTGAGTTTAAATATATAAATGATGTAAGTATGTCATATTTTTAGTAAATTGTTAAAGGCAATGGCTTGACTAGTGAATAGTTAAACAAGTGTGAATTATGTAACTATATTTATATGGACCTTGCGGTAGGGTTGCCACAACAATCTTAGGCCATGTAAATATTTATACTAGAATATGATATATTATGGTCTAAGGTGGTTACAAAGAGCATGAAGGGGTTATGATTCCATTAAAGGGGAAGACGAAAGCAGGTATATGGGATAGTGATCCTTTATTACCAAGTGTCGACCTAAGAGCTTATATTTTTTTACATTATGCGTCTTAAAAGAACCTATGAATTTGTTTGACTTAGAAACCCAATCATTTAATGCAAGGTGATCCAAAATTCATGACTTGATTGCATTAAATATATGTGAGTTGGGTTAATGAGTGAAAGGAAACAATGAACTGAAGAAATAAATAGCATAAAAAAGAGAGACTAGGAAAACTCAAGTTGTTAACGAAGTTCACCCAGTGTGGGTTGTGTCTTTGGGCCAACTTATAATGAGTCATCGCTCTATTAAGTGATTCAAAAGTGACATTTACATTCACCCAGTATCCAACATGCAACAATATTCATCCCCAACTCTGCCACAGAGGTTGGGGTATCCAAAAAACCATTTTCTTGCTTTCGAACATCCAAACACAAGGCTCCAATACCTCCTTTATTCAAAAATATGCAAAGTATGAACACTATAAAACTAATTTGGTTTCACAATGCTCACAACACAACTCTCTATGGTGATTTGGAAAAAGCACTGGTTTATATGGTGGAGGTCTCGAGTTCAAACCCATGGACCATTCTGATATTTCACAATGTTGTTACAACAAATTTCAAATACCATATTCCTTATTTACCAAACAAGGTATATGGCTTGGTGTAGTAGTTAGAGCATTGGACTTGTGGCACAGAGATTGTCGGGTCAATCCCATGGACCGTCTATTTTTGGCACAATCAACAAAACTTTAAATATAACCTGTGTTTGCCAAACTCTAATGGTCAACCTATGGCACACTTGTAATGTGTTTGATTTGTTGAGAAAAGTTCACAGAGTCAAGCCTACAAACATCCCATTTTATCAACCATTACAATAGGAATATTTAAATACAAGTTTGCCTTCCACCATTACAACAAATGTTCAATCATGTAATGGTGGTAAGTTGCAATGGTTTCACTGAGGTCGCAAGTTTGAACTGCCAGGTAGCATTTTCATTTCCCTTCATCAAACCTTCCTAGCCAATTAGCGGTTTCCACATGGAAACATCTTATTAGCCCATGTTGTTCCACAGTTAACCTACCAAGTCATCCTACCACTTTAATGCCACATCAATGCCCATAATGTCCATTCAACTTGCCACATTAGCGCCCATGATGTTTAGTTAGTCTTCCATGTCAGTGCCACCTTAACACCCATACTATCCAGTCAACATGCAACATCCATATCCATACTTTCACCTATCACCATTCATACTACCATGTCAAGACCAAAATTAATTTCCATGTATCAATCTCCAACGATTTCATGTGTCAACCCTACCATGTTTTTTTTTTGTATTGGACCAAAACTTCATAAGGCCATAACTTTCTCATACAATATTCACTTGACTTCGTTCAAACATCATTTGAAATCTCTTGAAGAGCTCTCTGGAATGGATACCTTCTCATCAACATTTGAGGACATCTGCTTTTATCGATTGTGAAGATCCACTTAATTAATCTTGCTCGTTGGAAGCTTTTGGAGCACCAAAATTATGGTTTACTAATAAAATAAGTGAGGGAACAACTACCTCACTTTCTCAATCTCTATCCACCGTGATTTTCTTGGATGTATTCCTTTAATACCGACTCAAAGATACTCCCTATTGTCCATGTATGAATTCCTTCTCTTCTTGTCAAGGATAACATATTTCTACAATTCATTTAAGTATTCATGAGAAAAGTCATTAACAAAAGGAACTTGACCACTCTCATCTTGATCCACGATCATAGGATTTTCATACAAATACAAGTTTTCAACATTTACAACTGAATATAATTGCATATACAATGGAAAATATAAGTGAAAAGAATTAGGACCAATATTCTCCAAAATAATAAATGTATCATACATGATCAGTTTAAACTTTTACCTTCACCTTTTAATATTTCCTTATTGATGTGTAATCAAACTTGATCACCAACTTGAAACTGATGATCAACCTGATGCTTATCATGCCTCGCCTTGTACTTAGTATGACTCACCTATAGCTTTTCTTGTACTACTTGATGCACCGATTGGAATTTCTAAATAAACTTCATAGCTTTGTCTACATCATTGTGTCCATATACCACAACATCTTTCCCAAAAGAAAATCCAAAGGAGACTTAAGCAGGTATCTGAAACAAGTTTCAGATGGATATTTATGTGTGGAATAAAGTAGTCGTTCATTCCAAAACTTAGGATACTTTCTTCAGTATCCTCAAAGTAGATGCACTACTATCCTGTTAACCACCATTGTCTTTCCATCAGTCTATGGATGAAATGTAGTGCTCTTCTTCAAATTAGTATCCATGAATCCCCACAAGCTTGAACAAAACTCCCCAAGAAACTAAGAATATTAATCTTATACAATAGATATGGGTAACCCAAAATGGACATATACATGTTGAAAGAACATGTGTGCATTTTGTTTAGTTGTTACCTGCTTCTTACAAGGCATTAAAATGTACATGTTGTTGAACCTATTCAATACTACATAACAGTAATCATGACTTCTTCTAGACATATGTAACCCTCCCACAAAATCCAAAGACACAATTTCCAATGGATAGGAAGGTACAAAGAGTGGTGTATACAAACCCAATTTCCTATTACTTGGTTTACTAGTAGCACAAAAAATATATCATTTTACATACCTAGATATAGTTTTGTTTATTTGAGGCCAATAAAAAATACCTTTTCAGTTGATCCATTGTTTTACCTACCCTAAAATGTCCAAAAATAAAAGTATGAGCTTCCCTAGTGACATGAATTCTTTCATCCCTTGGAATGCACAATTTACCAAGATGATAGAGTAATTTGTTGTGCACATGATAATTTAATTCTTCCACCTTATTACCATTATTTAATGTTTGATATACATCCTTAAAGTCTTCATATTTAGCATATTATTCAATATAACTATCATGAGTTACACAATTGTGTTGTAGAACAATGGATACACTTGTAGGAGGCCCATACAACATGTCAACAACTTTATTTGTGTACCCTTTTTATATATGATGACCAAATGAAATTGTTGTAAAAATCCCATCCATTTAAAGTGCCTTGATTGTTGTGGATTTGTTTGTTATTGAAGATATTGTAATGGTTTATGATCGGTGTGTATGATTGTTTCTTTACCCATTAACTATCATTTCCATTTCTTCACACTTTGAACTAAAACATACAAGTATTTATCATAGGTAGGATATTTAATTACCAGTTTAGAGAACATCACATAATGGTAACATAATGAACTCCTTTGTTTCATTAGTACTACTCCCATGGCATTCCCGCTTGCATCATTTTCAATTTCAAATGGTGGTTGTAGATCTGGCAATGCCAACACTGGTGTGGTGTTAATATTTTCTTTCAAAGCGTCGCAGGGTTTCTATTGTTTTCCTCCCCACTAAAATATTTGTTTAATACTTGTCAAAGCATGTAAAGGAGCTTCATTAGATGAGAAGTTAGCAATAAACTTCCTCCAATATTGGGCTACTCTCAAGAGGCTTCTAACTTTTGCTACAGAATTAGGCTTGGTAAATTTACAATAACTTCTACTTTAGAGGGATCTATCCTCAATTCTCCACCCCCTACATTATATCCCAAATATACCAAATATTTTTTACCAAGCTCACATTACGACATCTTTAAGTATAATTTTTCCCTTTTAAATACATCTAATACTTGCTTAACATTATTGACATAATCTTCCCAAGTCCTACTGAAAATAAGAATGTCATCAAAGTAGACTATAACAAAATCATCAACAAATGGTTGGAACACATTTTTCATCACCAACATAAAGGTAGCAAGAGCATTACAAAGCCCAAAAGGGATTACTAACCATTCAAATAATTATTTTTTGTTTTAAAAGCAATTTTGCACACATTATCTTCAATCATTGTTATTTGATGATAACCACTTCTTAAGTCTAACTTAGTGAAATAAGCTTCATTATTTAGTTGATCTAATAAGTAATCAATGCAATAAAGAGGGTAATGGTTCTTCACTATGATTTTGTTTAATGCTCAAAAATCTATGCACATCCTCCATGTACCATATTCCTTTGGTACTAATACAATAGGTGACCTACATGGAGATGTACTTGGTTTGATGACTCCTTGGTCGAGTAATTATTGAACCTTCTTCTTGATCTTTGAATTCTCCAACATTAATAGCCTGTACATATGAAAGTTAGGAAGTGGGAAATCTTGCTACAACTATATCTCATGTTGTATCTCCTTTTTTGTAGCCAATCCTTCATGTTCCTAAAACACTTCATCATAATTAGAAATAAATTTAATTATTTCATCTTTAAGCATAGGATCATATCCTTCAAAAGCATTGGATTTATTGGTATCCTTAGTTTTACAATCATGAGCACAAATTTCTTGCTAGAGTTTATAATCTCTTCATTTGTCCTATGCTTACAAGAGATAGGTTAGTCTTCATGCAATGAGCTCTCACAATGTATTCAATTCCATCTTTAAAAAGATGCTACTTATTCTCTCTTTGTAAAACATGGCCTTTCATTCATACAGATATGGACTTCCTAACACAATTCCACAAACAAAGTGGCACTATATCCAATTCAATCTCATTCATGAAGTTATAAGTGATTGAAAAAATGAGTTTACATTATCTAACTATAATTTTTCATCTTCACACACCCATCCCAAAGGGTAAGGTTTTACATGAGGTTTAGTTTTCAATCCTCGATTCTTGACAATTTATTTAGAAATGAGATTTACTTGGGAACCACTATCAAAAAGTGTGTCAACTTTAGTGATCTAAATTGAAGCATATTAGTAATGCTATGCGAATTCCCCATTCAGAAATAAACTCAAGATACTTATCATTTTCTTTTTCAAGTGCTTAAGGAGACAAAAACTTTTTCATAATTAACAGATTCCCATGAGAGTTTCTTATGTTATAAATAGTTTAACATAAAAAAACATATGCTGAACAACACCAATATAACAACAAAGAACATCAAAATACAACACACAACAAAGCAAATGATAAAGGAGTTCACCCCTCCTGGGCTACGTCTCCTTGATCCAGCTTTCAATGGATTGGGCCTCTCTATTATGCTCAAATTACATCAAAAGTGTGTTTACAATGCTCAAATGTCTTTGAAACATGTCTCAATGAGTTCAGGATACACAAAACTGCTAGAATTAACTATTTTTCATCAAATTTGGATAATAAATGAAGGAGTTATGACTTCTCCTAGTTCTTCCTCTATTCGTTCCACAAAATACTCTAAAACTGGTAGAAAACTACAAATTAGCACAAAAATCCACTAACCGGGCAAGAATTTCTCTGCACGCGGGCCATATCTTATCAGTCGTATCGTAAACCGCAATCGACGATGTATGGCGGTGATAAACTATGTGACTTTGTCATCTTGTGTGATTGTGATATGTGATTTTGGTTTACTACGTCGCAATCAAAGTCGATATCGCATCACAACCCAACCCATGTTGGGGCCGATTCTTGCTGCCTCTGCAATTGCAATATGCGATATGTGATTTCAATTTACTGCATCGCGATTGGGGCCGATATTGCATCATAACCCAACCCTTTCCAAGGCCGATCCTTGTTGCCTCTACGATTGTGATATGCGATCACATCGCATCACAAATCCCAACCTTGCCAGTGCTGGGGCCGATATCTATTCGCTGATCCTTTCCTGCGATTGCACTATACGATATCGCAAATCGCAATCGGCTTTGCCTGGGAGCCGATCCTTAACTAGAAACACTTACTAATGCCATATGCGATGGCCAATGGTGGCATGCCACTTGGCACCTCCCTATTTGTTGAAGACCTTGCCACATCATCCTAATCCTGCCATGTAGACAAGTCAAATTTGAACTTTGACTTGATCTAACTTCTGCATGCGAACTCGGATTTGAGTGTTGTTCACACCGTTGGATTCAAAATGACGAGTTATGAAATCTAAAGCTAAGTTTGAAAAGACTATGACACTTTGATTTTTGAGCATAATTCTGAGGACCTTATCACTCCTCCCCACTGGAATCCTTTTGGACCCCGAAAGGATCACTTTCAGTTATTGAATAGATGAGGGTATTGTTCCCTCACCTTCCCCACTTCAATCCATTTGGCCTTTGATTGATGGGTACCTTTGGGACCCACCTGAAGATAATCAATATTTCCCCTTTTAATTGTCCTTGTCCTTCTATCAAGTATAGTGTCTTGCTTACGCACATTAAGGAATTATGGAGAAAATTCTTCAATAGATGGAATTTGAACATTCTCTCCTTGATCTTCAATCAAAGGAGGTTCATACAATCTCAAATTTTCAACATTAACAACGAAATAGATTTGCATATATGAAGACAAATCAAGCTTGAAAGCATTATTACCAATCTTTTGCAGAATTTTAAATGGACCATAACAAATTGGTTTCAGTTATTTACCTTCACCTTGAAGCCTTTCCTTGCTAATGTATAGCCAAACTTCATCACCTACTTGAACTTGATGATCCACATAATGCTTATCATGCCTTGCCTTATACTTGCCTTGACTCTTTTCTAGTTGTTCTTGAACTGTTTGATGAATCAACTAAATTTTCTCAATGAATTTCTTTGCTTTGTCTATGTCATTGTGTCCACCTATAACTACATCTTTCTCAAAGACGAAATCCAAAGGCGATTTAGGCAAATAACCAAGACATGCTTCAAAAGGTGAAGTTAGAGTAGAAGAGTGCTTTGCTCGGTTGTAAGCATGTTGAATATAATACAATTGTTCAACCCACAACTTAGGATGTTTGTTGTAATATCATCTTAGAAAATGAATGATTATCATGTTAACCACTTCAGTTTGACCATCTGTTTACGGATGGAAGGCTGTACTTTTCTTCAACTTGGTGTTCATCAAGTTCCATAAGCTTGACCAACAATTCCCAGCAAATCGAGAATTACGATCACTTACAATAGAAGTAGGCAATCCAAAATGAACCCATGAAATTTGAAAGAAAAGTTCAGCTGTTTGTTCAGCTGTAATTTTGTTTTTACATGGAATTAACATGCACATCTTCCTAAACCTATCCACAACTACATACATATAATCATGACCTTTCCTTGACAAAGGTAGACCTCCTACAAAATCCATAGAAACACTTTCCCATGGTCGTGAAGGCACTGGAAGTGGTGTGTACAATCCTAGTTTCTTATTACTAGGCTTACTGACTGCACACAATGAACAACTTCTTATAAAATGTGACACACTTTCAAGCATACGAAGCCAATAAAAATACCTCTGAATATTTAACACTGTTTTACTTACATCAAAATGTCCAACAGCAAGATACGTGTGTACTTCCCTTGTGACATTTACTCTCTCTCATTGTGGAACACAAAGTTTTCCCAAATGATACAACAAATTATCATGTACATGGTAGTCTAATTCCTCAACTTGGTGACCTTGACTCAAGTTTAAATATACCTCTTGAAAGTCAACATCCTGTGCGTATTGCTCAACATAACTTTCAGGCAAAATAGAATTATTCTTGAGTAAAATGTCTAAATTTACAACCAGTCTAGAAAGCATATCAACAACTTTGTTATAAATGCCTTTCTTGTACCTGATTACTAGGTGGAATTGTTGTAAAAATCCCACCCAACGAAAGTGCCTTGACTGCTGCAATTTGGTTTGAGATTGCAAATATTGCAAAGGCTAATGATCGGTGTGAATAATGGTTTCTTTTTCCATCAAATAATGCTTCCACTTCTTTACACTTTGCACCAATGCATAGAGATATTTATCATACGTAGGATAATTAATAACAACACCATTAAAAATTTCAGAATGAAATGAAATGGGCTTGCCATACTGTAAAAGAACTACACCCATGGAATAGTCACTTGCATATGTTTGTATTTCAAAGGGTTGTTTCAAATCTGGCAATGCTAAAACTGGGCCTGAACTGATCTTTTGTTTCAAAGCATCGAATTTTTATTGTTGTTTGCCTCCCTATTGGAAGACAACCTTCACTCTAGTCGACGAATGTAGTGGAGCTGCTATGGAGGAGAAATTGGCAATAAACTTCCTCCAGTACTGCGATGCTCCTAAAAAACTCCCTACTTCTATAACTAATTTGGGTGTTGGCCAATTCACAATGACCGAAACTTTAGAGGGGTCATTCTTCAGCTCACCTCCTCCAACTATGTGGCCCAAATACACTAAATAACTTTTCCCAAATTCAGATTTAAACATCTTCAAAAATAACTATTCTTTTCTCAAGACATCCAACACTTTCCTAACATGCTTGACATGCTCTTCTCGTGATTTGTTGAATATCAAAATACCATCTAAATAGACAATTACAAATTCATCAAGAAAGGATCTTAAGACATCATTCATAACTCTCATGAATGTAGCTAGAGCATTGCAAAGACCGAAAGGCATTACCATCCACTCAAACAATCCTTGTTTGGTTTTAAAATCAATCTTCCAAATGTCCTCCTCAACGATTCTAACTTGATGATATCCACTTCTCAATTCTAATTTAGTGAAATACTTTGCATTTTTCAACTGACTTAGAAAATCATCTATTCTGGGCAGTGGGCATTGATTCTTTATTGTGATCTTATTTAAAGCTCGATAATCTACACACATGTGTCAGGTTCCATCTTTCTTGGGTACCAATACAATTTGTGAAGCACATGGCAAAGTAGAAAGACGAATTACTCCTTTATCTAACAATTCCTGGACTTGTTTCTTAATTTCTAAACTTTCCAGAATTGGCATTCGATACATACCAATGTTTGGGAGTGGACAGTCCTCCTGTAGTTGAATTTCTCTTTTTGGTGGCAATCCCTTTGGTTCTTGAAACATGTCTCCATATTGATTGACCACATCAACCAATTCAATTTTCAGCTTCACATCACAGCCTGCAAAGGATTCCTACTCCGTGTCATTCTTTTTCTTGATCATGAGGAGCATGAGACTCTTGCTGGACTTAACCAGTCGCTTCATTTCACCTGCGCTTGGCAAAGACAAACTAAGCTTTCTACAACGGGATCTCACAATGTACTCCACTCCATTTTTAAACAAATGATATTTGTTCTCAAATTTGTGGAAAACAGCCTTCCTGTCATAAAAATATGGGCTTCCCAATACAATCCCTAAGATATGCAATGGCACAACATCTAATTCAACTTCATCAATGAAATTAGCGGTGATTGCAAACCTAAAAACACATTTCCAGATGACCTGCAAATTGGCATTCTTGGTTATCCAACCAACGGATACGGTTTATGATGCGGCATGGTTTCTAGATTCATTTTCTTAACCAAATCCACAGAAATTAAGTTGGCCTGAGATCCACTATCAAACAGCATATCGATCTTTGTATGTATGGAAATAACTCGGATGTGGAACAACTTGATTTAGTTTTCCTCATTTGAAACGTTATGGGAACTATTTTTTGTGCTGGTACTGACTACAAATTCCTCTTTGTTGACCTCTTTGCGTGCTTTTGCCACAGATTTTCCCTTGGTAACTATGGCTACCGTTTTTGTTTCCTCTCCTGAGTCTAAACCCAAGTCTTGTTGTGCAGCAACATTGGTCTTTTGTTTCCCTTTATTGTTAATTTTGTTCGGTCGTAATTCTAGATGAAGCTTCCAACAATGCACTTCATCATGTCCTTCCTTGGAACAATTCTTGCACGTGGGTTTTTCCCCTTCTTTCTTAATAGAAGCATTTTTCTTCTTCTTTCCTTTAAGCTTCTTCCCTTTTTCACCACTCCGAAATGGCTTCTTGTTACCTTCTTCTAGTACATTTTTCCCTCTTTCTTATAGGTGTGTAGCTTGAACAAAAACCTCATCAAGATTCATGGGACTAAACATAAGAATGGTATGTCGAAGATAGCTATGCAACCCTCCAATTTATTTCAGCAAGGTATCTTGTGACTGTAAGTCCACTCCCAGCATAAGAGCTCTTTTCCTAAACTCGAGTATACTCTTGCATATTTTGACCTTTCAACTATCTAAAATTTTTCCAATTCATAATGGTTTTCTACATATGAGATAAAGGGTAGAACTATCTTTTTATAGCAGCAATGAAATCACACCAAGAAATAGAGATCTTACCATTTTTTGGATCTCGTCTTGAGTCCTTGATTCCCACCATACAAGTATTGCACCCTCCATTCTCAATGAAGCCAACTGAATTTTAATATCAACCTCTTGAAGGTTCTGAATTCTACAATACACCTCCAACTGACGAATCCAGTTATCCAGCTTCTCTGCATTCACTTCACCATTGTGCATAGGCAACTCGAATTTAACATCGAGCTTCAGGAAAGGTGATTTACCAACCCCTTTTGAAGAATGTCGATGAATATGAGTAACGATGGTATTTGAGGAAGAGTGTAAGATGATTTCGAAGAAGAAGATGAAGAAGATGGTGGAGATGGTGAAGGTTTGTTTCCATTCCCATTACCTCCTTTTCCTTTATCTTCTTTTCCATTACCTCCTCCAGAAGAGCCTTCTCCATTGGAAGCTTGGAACTTTCTCCTTGCAATTTGTTGCTCCTCTCTTCATAGAGGACCTTAACCATCTCTATCATATCAAGAAAGCCTTTCTGAAGGTCTTGTCGTCTTCTGTCATGATAGGTTCTCCTTCATGAGACATAGTCTCTGAAGACTCAACTACAACTTGAGGCTGTACTTGTGTTGGAATCTGAGCTGCAACTTCTACAACTTGAGGCTAAACTGGTGTAGAAGACTTTGGTAAACTTACTCTTCTTCCACTTGACCCAACTTCAAGGCTTTCAACTAGCTTTCCTTCACCTTTTTTGAGCTTTAACCTTGTAAGCATGACATAAACTTGAAAACAATTAAACCCTTCTTTCACAAAGTAAATCTAGTAAGAAAAAACCAATGATCTAATACCAACTTGATCTGAATTAGAGAAGATTGGTAATGATGTGCTAATTCCCCATTCAGAAATAAACCCAAGATGCTTATCATTTGTTTTTTCAAGTGCTTAAGGAGTCAACAACTTTTTCATAATTAAGAAATTCCCATGAGATTTTCTTACGTAAATGTTATAAACAATTTAACATAAAAAAACATATTCTGAACAACACCAATATAACATCAAAATACAACACACAATGAGCAAATGATAAAGGCATTCACCCCTCTTGGGATACGTCTCCTTGGTCCAACTTTCAATGGCTTGGGCCTCTCTATTATGCTCAAATTACATCAAAAGTGTGTTTACAATGCTCAAATGCCTATGAAACCTATCTCAATGAGTTCAGGATACTCAAAACTGCTAGCATTGACTATTTTTGCATCAAATTTGGATAAGAACTAAAGGAGTTATGACTTTTCCTAGTTCTTCCTCTATTCGTTCCACAAAATGCTCTAAACCAAAAAAAAAACTACAAATTAGCCCCAAAATCCGCTAACAAAGCAAGAATTTTTCCACACCGCAAACCATATCCTATTGAACGTATCGCAAATCGCAATTGGCGATGTTTGGCGGTGATAAACTGCAGGACTCTACCATCTTGCGTGATTGTGGTTTACCGCATCGCGATCGGGGTCGATATCACATCGCAACCCAACCCTTCCCAGGACCGATTCATGTTGCCTCTACGATCGTGATATGCGATCACATCGCATCGCAACTCCCAACCTTGCCGGTGTCAAGGCCGATATCTATTCATCAATCCTTTCCTGCGATAGCGATATATGATATCGCATATCGTAGTCAGATCTGCCTGGGGGCCGATTCTTAACCCAAACCACTTACTGTTGCGATATGTGATATGTGAGGGCCAATTGCAGACTGCCACTTGGCGCCTCCTTATTCGTTGAAGACCTTTCCACATCATCCTAATATTGTCATGTAGGCAAGTCAAATTTGAACTTTGACTTGCTCTAACTTCTGCATAGGAACTCATATTTGAGTGTCATTTGCACCGTTGGATTCAGAATTATGAGATCTTCAATATGAAGCTGAGTTTGACAAGATTATGACACTTTGATATTTGAGCATAAGTCTAAGCACCTGATGATTTAGTATGATTTATTATGACCTTGAGGTGAAAAAGTTGACTTATTTTTATTTCATCATGTTTAATTTCATAATTGGGAGACTAAATAATAGAGATAGAACTGGCATGAGAATATGTATCTTGTACTCCCATAGTTGTGTTCTTATTTTCATCACCTAAGTCATAAACATGATCTTGTTGAATTGTAGCAACGGTGCTTTGTTTCCCCTTCTTTCTAAACTCCTTTGGTCTCTATTCTAAATATGGACTCCAACATCTAGCCTCTTCATGTCCTTCCTTTATGCAATAAGAACATATATGGCTTTTCACGCTCTTTCTTTATGGTGGATTTTTATTTTCCTTTTGAATTGAACATAACAATGGTATGTCAAAGATAACTACGCAAACCACCAACATACTTGAGAGGATTTTCTTGTGTATATAAAGGAATAACCAAAGTCAAATCTTTCTTCCAAAACTCTTGAGTATAAATTTGAACACTTTGTCTTTTACCTTGCCTTAAGTTATGCCAATCCATTATGTCTTGTTGCATGTAAGTTAATGGATATAATTGTTTCCTAAATGCAATAGTAAACTCATTCTAAGAATAAATTATTTTACCATTTCAAAGGAGATATTCTTAAGTTATTCTTTCCCACCAAATCAAGATTGTGCCACCCAATCAAAGAGAGGCAAGTTGGATCTTTGCATTGTCATCCCAAATCTTCTTAATACTGCAATAAACTTGAAGTTTTCTGATCATTTATCCAACTTCTCTGCATTAAATTCATTGTCATGCATGGGAAAATCAAACTTAGCATAAATTTTTAAAAAAGGAAAATTGGATGGATTTTTCTTGGAAAGTTTCTTTGAAGAAAAAATTTCACTCAAACTATAAGAAGAAGATGATGATGGATATGGAGGAGTCTTAGAAGGATAATTTAATCCTTCCCCTTCAACTTTACAGATGGACCACTTTCCCCTAACTTCTTTCGCTCGTGATACAACTCTTCCACCATAGCCTTCATTTCCATGAATGCTTCACATAAATCTTCTTCAAAATGAAAAGGATTCCCTCCTCTTGGTGATGGCATTTCTCGTCTTTGAGTTGCAAGCCTCAAGCCAATTTCAGGGTTGTATTCTTATGATCATTATCTTTGCTTAAGCTTTGATATATTAAGCATCCACACTTGTAAATCCTATCACACTAGCTTTGATACCAAACTTTATCCAAAATTCATGACTTGATTTGAATTAAATATATGTGTGAGTTAGCTTGATGAGAAAATGGAAAGATTGAACTGAATATAGAAATACCAAAAAGGAGAGAGTCAAGGAAAATTCAAATTGTTAATAAACTTCACCTAGCATGGGCTATGTCTCTGAGCTAGCTCCCAATGAGTGATCTCTCTATTAAGTGATGAAAAAGTGATTATTACATTCACCATATCTCCAACTTGCAAAAATACTCATGCCCTGCTCTACCACAGAGGTAGTGGTATCCAGAAAACCATTTTCTTGTTTTCAAACAACCAAAAATAGGACTCCAAAATCTCCTTTGTTCAAAAATTTATAGATTATGGATAATATAAAACTACTTTTGTTTCACAATTCTCATAACATAAATATCTATGGTGCATATACAAAAGTGTTGGTTTATTTGGTGGAGGTTTCAGGTTCAAACCCGCAGACCATTGTGATATTCCTGAGCAATATTACGACAAATTTCGAATATCATATTCCTTATTTCCCAAACAAGGTATATGACTTGGTGTAGTAGTTAGAGCATTGGACTTGTGGCACATAGGTCTCAAGGTTAAGCTCATAGGCCATCCATTTTTTACATGTTTAACCAAAAAACTTTATATACAACTTCCATTTGTTGGAATCTAAGAGTCAATATATGGCTCATTAGTAAAGTGTTTGATTTATTGAGCAGAGGTCATGGGATAAAGCCTGTTGACCTCCCATTTTTATCAATTGTTACAATAAGAAAACTTTAAATACAAGTCTTCCTTCCACCATTACAACAAATTTTCAATGGTGTAATTGTGGTTGGTTGCATCACTTCTGCCTAGGTTGAGGGTTCAAACCACCCACTGGCCTTTTCAATTCCCTTCATTGAACCTTTATGGCCTATTGGAGACTACCACCTGGAAGCTTATAATTAGCCCATGTCGTTGCATCACTCTTCCAATTTACCTTGTCATGACAGTGTATGTACTATTCAGTTGGCCTGCCACGTTAGTGCCTATATTGTCTAGTCAACCTACCACATCATTACATGTATTTTCCAGTCAACCTACCACATTAATGACACATCAACACCTGTTTTTTCCAGTCAACATGTCAAATTAGTATCTATACTACCACTTGTAACTATTTATACTGCCATGTCAACACCCATGTTAGTTGTCATATTTTCACATGTCAATCCCTAGTGATGCCATGTGTCAACCCTACCATCATTTTTTCCTTTTGGGTCAAAAATTTAGAAGGTCGTAACTTTCTCATAAGACATCCATTTGACTTCATTCAAGCTTCATTGGAAGTTATCGATGATCTCTTCAACATGGATACCTTTTCATCAAAATTTGAGGACAATATTTTTTATCAATCATGAAGATCTACCTGGATCACAAGGAGAGGTTGGTGGGGTAATCTATACTTGTAGTTATGAGAATGGGTGGAGTAAAATAATTATGGGAAATGTAAGAGCATTGATTTCCATATTTAAATGGAATTCCAACCATAAATTTTCAACTCTCTCATTTCCAGTCAATCTATCATTCTCAAGTTCATTCTCTACACTTCTCATGTTATAATCTTCATTACTACTAAACAACCAATTGTCCAAATCAACACTATGAAAAAGTAATTGCAAACCTTGGATGAGGTATGAATGGTTGTAGGATAGCAAAGAGGTTGGGAAATTTAAGAATACACCACCCATTGTATATGTTTTGTTCAATGGATTCTTGAAAGTCATGTTTTAACAATTCCTAAAAAGAATTTAGCATATTAGATTATTTTAATATATATAAAATAACATAGGAAGGGAATAATATCTCTAGCGGACTACTAAGAAAAGAAAGGGAAGATCCATATTATGTTGTGAGGGGTAGTGGAAGAGAAAGAAATGACTATTTGATGAATGAGATGCCTAGAGTGCTATGTAGTGAGAAAATTGGCTAAGTCATAATAGAAAATGGGTGAGGTTGAGTGAGATAGAAGCATCTACTACGACATCCTTGCCCTAGTGGTATCGTCTCCCATCTTGGGGGTGGTGTCTATTTTAGATGCCTATGATTGGGTGGAAAATTGTTTGCACACAACCAATTACGTGGACTATCTTTATTAAAACTTAAATGCTTTAATATTGTTTATAAATCCTCAATGAATTGTATTTTTGTGTTATCTATATATATATATATGATTGAATTTAGATATGAACATTTTCTTTCCATGAGTTCATGTTATTCCCTACTTTCACATTCTTGCATCTTATTATTTACTTGTTTATGGGTCTTTATTGAAGGCCATAATTATGTTATCATAGTCCATGGTATTTTGAGAATGGACTTTTAATTACTTGTCTTTATTCTATGGCTAAAAATGTCGAGAAAATATGACTTAAAAGTCTAAAGATTAAACATCCTTATAAATTATTGCTATGAATATAATGTAATATATATATATATATATTTATTTATTTATTTATTAATATATTTATAAATAAAAATAAGATATAATAATTAATATAATAATAAATATTTAATTGTAAAAGTATGTATATATATAATATTTTAAACTATTAATAATGATTTTTTTATTATATAATTTTAACATAAAATGTTTTGATTATGGAAGAGATAAGTGGGGGATGGTATTGCCACTTCCCCGCTAAGAATAAATGAGGGGTATGGCCATCCCTCCCCATTCCATTAAATGAAAGGATCGTACCTAGGTTGACGAAGGCTCACAACACTCCATGCAAATCACAGAGGTTATTCGTCACTGAGTTTTAATGCTTAAGTTCTCATAATTGATTGCACAACATGGATTTGCAAATGGAAGGATCTAGACAAGGATTTGGTTATCATTATAACCCTAGTACTCCATAGAATTTGTCATTCAACAAGGTGGAGAGCATTCCTCCTGGGTATTATCCAATTTTGGCAGAAGTCGAGCTCTAAGCTCTAATTAGATTTCATTTACAGTAGTCAATAATCGATATTCATGGGTGCATGGTCTAACATGGGGAACTGATTGTAACGACAAGAAATTTTGGTTTAAATCACCAGTCAAGCAGGGAAAATATTCCTTACTACATTATTTCCATTTGAAGCCAAGCTTCACTCTGGATTTACATTCAGTCTCTAAATATTTCCATCTAGGGTCGAGAGTTTGGCTCGTCATTTTCCACCCTCTACTCAAATTCCACCATCCCCTTCCTATTATACACCTTCCTCCTAAGCTCGACATATGCTAGGTAATGAAGGCTAGCCATAGGTATAGCTTATTTGTCTCACTTTTGGATCAAGTTTTCACTCATCTAATAATGCATGCTTCTTGAACCAAACCCTGAATTCAATCCTTTTCTCTTTGATTCACTTCTCTAACCCTCCCCTTCACGTGCCTCCCACCTGGTTTTTATTGATTTTTGGCAGCATTGGATGTGCTCTAAGCCTCAAAATTTGCAAGGAGGCTAGGACACATGTATTCTAGAATACCCATAAATATTTTTGGGAAATTCCACCCGAAGACAGTTTTATTGAAATAATTAATTATTTTTAATGGATGCCTAAGTCTAAACTTAGGAAATTAAAATAATTAAAGGGTATTAATTAAACTGGGGTTGAAATTTCTAGAATAAGACAAGGATCAAGTCAAAATGTTCTAATCCATTGATTAGAATCTAATATGGGTCATTGATTGATCAACGAGAGGATTAGAAGAAGAGGCTTGATGGGCATTTGGAAAACACATCGGGTGAGAGATCAAAGATCGATTTTCTCAATAGAGCAACGCAGTGGTTGCTAGAGAAGGTGATCGAGGATATTTCTTGTAGTGAGGGGCGAGGATAATTTTCTGGAGGAAATTTTTCCTAATCCGGAGAGTGCAAGGCAGAGAGGGTAGGGAGTAGTCCAGAGAGGAAACGTTGGGACACGCAGAGGCAGCATAGAGCTACGATATGGCAGCGCAAAGCTTCAGAGGGAGTTTGTATTTCTGCTGGGGAAAAATCAGGATCTAGTGTCAAAGATGGGATATGAGATCGGGAGTCCAAAGGGCTGAATTTTCCAACGAGCAGAAGATCGAGATGAGGTGCAGCGCAATCCCAGCAGCAGTGACACAGTAACTGCATGGGTGTGACGCAGTATTGCGCAAAGACAACGCAGAGGCTCATCTTTAGCGCAGATCAATGTCGTATTTCCCAATGACAGGGTGAGATCATCTAACTATCTTTTTGTCCAGTTAGATATTTTTATAGAATTTCCAGTTTGGACATCCAAATAATTGTACTCATTACTGCATAGTAATACAAACCCTCAGTTGTTGCACCGATTTTCCCACATTGAGTTTTTCCGAGGACATTTGCCTGAAAAAAACGGTGTCACTTATGTGTGTTATTTCTTTCTTGCTCAGTTCTTATTTTTGCATATTATTTAATTTGTGAAGGTTGTAGTTGTATTTATTTCGATGTTTACCATATACTATAAATAACTTGATTCAATAGGAGAAATTTAATTAGTTTTTGTAGTAGTGATTCAACGATTCAAAATTTTCACATGGCATCAGAGTGCACGTGAAGCAAGAGAGCAGACAAGAAGAGCTTAGCATTGAAGAGAAGGAGGGAGATCAAAGTGCTACGTAGGCAGTAGATCGAATCCCTAGAGGGATTGTGTAGTCCAAGCCAAGAAGGCAATATTCTCAAGGAAGATCTCTCTCTGAGTGAGTTGATAGAGAGGTAAGATTCCCAAATTGAGATTTTTTAGCGGCAAAGGGAGAAGTGCAACAAAAGCTTCAGCGCAGAGCAGTCTTCAAGTGAGACAAAGTTTTCTGCAACAGTTGTTGTGGTAGAAAAACATCAGAAGAAGGAAGGAGACACATTTTGAGGGAATTCATTCCTAAGAGAATTCCTAGCCAGGGAATTCGATTTCTCAATTGTTGAGAAGCAATAGAGAGGATCAGATCTACTAACTCTAGCAGGGAGTGCGTAGGCCAACCTAGCAGTAGTGAAAAGGAGAGAGGAGGAAGTTCGACATTTTTTTGGCAAAGATGGCAGCTAATGGGCTGAAAAATCAAGATCAATTGGACGGAGCATCTAATTATGTGATATGGAAGACTAGGATCTCCTACCTTCTAGATGAGCATATTCTCAAAGCTTATGTCGATAGTGTGGTAGCTGAACCCATCGATGCAGATCCACTCAAGAAGTACAAGGCTGAGATGGCGAAGGCCAAGCGATTGATCCTCAACTGAGTGAGGGATCACGTTGTATGTCGCATTGCTAGAAAAGGGAGAACCAAAGAGAAGTGGGATGCCTTGGCTACGTTGTATGAAGGATCTTCCGAGAAGTGCAAGATGTACTTGGAGGAGAAAATGAGATTTGCAAGGATGCAGAAGGGGGAACATATTTATGTTGGCATTATGATTCAGGTTTGGCGCTATGGCACAGGTGTTGTACTTGATGGCAACTCACTCAAATGGAAAATCACTGTTTAGGCTCTCAAAATGATAGAAAATGAGATACCGGCAGGTGCGCTTAACAAAAGTTACGGACCCGCAAGTGCCCCGAACAAGAAGTGCGGTCATACCCGCAGGTACTCTGAACAAAAGGTGCGAACCTCAAATTCACTCACTTCAATGCAGAGAAGCGCGCGCACATGGGAATTTTATGATTCTTCCATGGTATTTAGTCTGACGTGGACGATCCTATGGTTTTGGTCCGTGGTATAGCATCTAAAATATTGAACCCCAGTTTTGGGTTCCCTGTATTGGCTTTCTATGGTTTTGATCCATGGTTTGAGTAAGGGCTTGCCTATAAAAAGGAAAGGAGATCATTAGGATAGATACTTTTGAATATTGAATATCTTAAGATCTGAAATTTTGGGTGATCAGTTTGAAAAGCTAGATCTAAATCTAGGTGAAAACTGTAAATTGTAAGGCGGATCTATTGATAGGTCGTGATCTCATTGGCGCATGATCAGATCTGTGGATGTGACATTTTGTGGCACATTGGAGGAATGATAATTTGGCTCTATTCGGAGGTCCGCAGGCGATCCACAATACAGGTGCGAAGGTACGTAGCGCAGTAGTAGGCGCAGGTGCGGAGGTACGCAGTGCAGCAGAAGGCGCAGGTGCGGAGGTACGCAGCATAGCAGTAGGCGCAGGTGCAGAGGTATGCAGCGCAGCAGAAGGCGCAGGTGCGGAGGTACGCAGCGCAACAAGAGGCGCAGGTGCGGAGGTATGCAGCACAGCAGAAGGCGCAGGTGCGGAGGTACGCAGCGCAGTAGAAGGCACAGGTGCGAAGGTACGCAGAGTAACAGAAGGATCAGGTGCGGAGCTACGTAGTCTAGACATAGAAGAACTGTGGATACTCGCAGGTTTCTATTGGTGAAGTTGCGGACTTTTCTTAAAATATTTGTTGGCTGCCTTTTATCTATTGCTACAGAGTTCTGGGTTTAGATTACTGGTATTGACTTTCTGGTTACTGCATTCTAAGAGGTTATTGGTTGATTATAAAAGGAGATTGGTTGATTCACATGCACTTGATGATTATTTGATGTTCATGGATCCAGTCTGAAAATTAATGAAACGTGGTCCTTAGAAGAAAAGAAGTAGGGGGGTTGTAGCTCCCTTTCAGAAGAGTCTGGAAAACGAGAGAGGGTTGTAGCTCTCTGCAGGTTGCAGCCTGCATGCTGGTAAAGGACTGCACCAATACAAAATCATTGTAAAAAGAAGTTTCTAATTGAACGAAGATAGAGACGTATTGCAGAAGGTGGTTTTCACCCACATTGGGTTTCCACCTTATATCTGGTGTTCTTTGGTGTGACTATCTGTTTTTCTTGTTCTTGTTCATTATTATATGGTACTGACATACAAACTAATATCTGAATAATAAAGTATAAATCTAGAAGATATATATTGAAAAGAATTTGATAATACTGATTCACCCCCCCTCTAAATATTATTTCTAACAATTGGTAACAGAGCCAGTCCTTCAGAAGAAGCTTGATCGCTTGAAGGAAGATCTTTCATCATGAGCAACTATGAGAGGGAAGCATCAATCAGGCCACCGATTTTTGATAGGACAAATTTTGTATATTGCAAGGTAAGAGTTACTGCCTATCTTCAATTTCTTGGTATAGAAGTCTGGGATATCATAGATACAGGGTATACTTTTCCATCAGCAACCCCTATAGATCCGGCTGAGAAGAAGAAATATGAAACAAATGCAAAGGCGGTCAATACTCTATTAGGATGTCTATCTCAATCAGAATTTGTCAAGGTTATGCAGTATAAATCCGCAAAAGAAATATGGGACAAGATTGTTCTGAGCTATGAAGGAGATGAACACGTAAAACGAGCAAAACTTCAAACCCTCAGAATTCAGTATGAAAATCTCAGAATGCACAACGATGAAAGTGTGGCTAACTATTTCCTTCGTGTAGATGAGTTTGTTAATTGTATGAAAAAATTGGGTGAAGAAATAAAAGAGGTTGTTGTGGTTGAAAAATTTCTAAGATCTTTGTCCCCTAAGTTTGAATCTAAAGTTTCTGCAATAGAAGAAAAGGAGAATCTTCAAAACCTTACCATGTCACAGCTACACGGGATTCTAACTGCTTATGAAATGAGGAAAGGAGGACCATCAGACAGGAGAGAAGCAGCTTTCAAGGCTTCAAGTAAAGGAGACTACTATGAGTTAGGACATGAGTCAGAAGAGGAAGAAGAATCAAATTTTGTCAAAAACCTTCAACGGGGTACTGGAAGATTCAGAGGTAAGTTACCTTTCAAATGTTTTGCTTGTGGAAGAGTAAGTCACTATGCTGCCAAATGTCCTCATAAGGATAAGATTGACAAGGGGAAGGAACCTGTTAGATGGAACAAGAAAGAGAATGCAAATAAGAAAAGCTATTACACTCATGAAGATAGTGATGGACTATCAAATAGTGATGAAGATGAATGAGGTAATAACTATAAACTTTTAATGGCTTTTGAAGATGATAATTACAAGGATGCTATAGATGTGGATGGATTTTATGAAGAGATTTCTAGACTCAAGACATGTTTAAAAAAAAAGAATGTGATCATTGATACTCTGCAATTTCAACTTCATGAAAAAAGAAAAATTTCTTGAGAAATTAGAATGTGAAATTGTTGGCCTTAGAAAAGAAATTGAGAAAACAAAGGCTCTTAATCTTAAATTTGTTAAAGGATCTGAAACTCTCGATGAGATTATCAATGTACAGCGTTCTCCACTAATCAAGACAGGTCTGGGGTATAATGGAGAAACATCTCAAGCATCCACCTCAAAGAGTTATCTCAATGTAGCAAGAAGGAATGAGCAAAAGCCCAATGGAGATCACCAGGTAAAACAGGGACGAATTACATCAAGAGTAAACAAAGACTACCAGGTAAATCAGGGGCAATCCACCTTAAGGATGAACAAAAGCTACAACCAGCCACAGGTAAAATCTTCTCAATTTGCCTCAAGAATGGATGACAATAGAAACTACAATCATTTGGCAGGTAGATTTGATAATCGCAGAAGTTTCTTCAATGGCCAATGTTTCTCTTGCCATAACTTTGGCCACAAAGCAGCTCAATGTGTTGCCTATAAAACAATCATGACTAAAAAAGCTAAAAAACAAAGAAATATGACTGGGATCACGAAAAGGACTTATAACAACTTTTCGGCCCTTGAAAATGAAATTGAATGTTCTATTTGTAATAACTTTCGTCATGAAGATTCTGAATGCAGGAGCAGGTTTTGGCAGACAAAGGAACAAGCCTAAAGTACCAGAACATGGAGAATAAAGGAATCACAACCAGAAATATGTGGGATAACTTTTTATGCAGAAGGACAGGAAAATCAATGGTACATCGACAACGGATGTTCGAAGCATATGAAAGGTGATAAAGAAAAACTTGAATCATATACTGCTTTAGAAAAGGGAAAGAAAGTTTCTTTTGGAAATGATACCCCTGCAGCCATAAAAGGAAAAGGCACTGCTCAGTTGAAAGAAAAGGTCAAAGCTATAAATGTTTTGTATGTTGATGGCTTGAAGCATAATCTACTGAGTGTCAGTCAGATGTGCGATCAAGGAACCGAGGTAATATTTAGATCAAATGGATGTAGTGTTCGTGATCTTGATACAGGAAAAACAGTGATCAAAGGCAGAAGAACTCCAAATAATCTATACTTATTTGAAGAAGGACAACAACAATGCTATTTGAGCAAGGATGATGAACACTGGTTATGGCACCAGAGGTTGGGGAATCTAAGCTTTTCACAAATAAGGAAAGCATGAAAATACCAGGCAGTTTGTGGTCTTCCAGAGATCAAAATTCCAGACAACACCATATGCAAATCATGTCAGTTTGGTAAGCAAACTAGAACTAACTTCCTTGAGAAGCAAGGATCAACCAGCAGACCTCTTGAACTAGTCCATACAGATGTATGTGGTCCATTTAGGACAAGGTCACCTCGAGGAGAAGAATACTTTATATTATTCATTGACGACTACTCCAGGATGGTTTGGTAAGGACTTATGAAACACAAAGATGAAGCATTCGAAAAATTCAAATCTTTCAAAGCCTTGGCTAAAAACAAATCAGATCACAAAATTAAGTGCCTCAGGTCTGACAGAGGTGGGGAGTTTACCTCAAATGAATTTTTCGATTTCTGTGAAGAACATGGACTAAGAAGGGAATTCTCTACAGCTAGGACTCCTCAAAAAAATGGAGTGGTGGAAAGGATGAACAGAACGGTTCAACAAATGGCTCGTGCTATGCTTGATGAGTCTGGAACTCCCGCAACCTTCTGGGGTGAAGCTGCATTTGCTGCGGTTGTTATTCTCAACAAAACAAATGTCCGAGTGAACAGCACTCAAACTCCTCATGAGCTCTGGTATGGTGAGACTCCTTCGGTAAAGCATTTCAAAATTTTTGGAAGCAAATGATATATTAAGAATATTGATGAACAGCTTGGCAAACTTGAACCTAGAGCTGATGAAGGCATTCTCCTTGGTTATTCTCCCCACAGCAAAGCATATAAGTGTTATAATAAAAGACTTGGAAGAATTGTTGACAACATTGATGTAGTGGTTGATGAAAAAGGAAACATTCCTAGGCAAGTAAATTATGAAAATATCGAAGAGGATGAAGACTACCCTCCAAATCAGACTGAAGATGAAGAAGAACCTCAAGAGGCACCAGAGGAACAAACAAGGGTAGAAGAGAAGACTCCATCCAGGTATGTTCAAAAGAATCATCCAGAATCTCAAATATTGGGGCAAAAGGAGGCAGGCGTACAAACAAGAAGAACAATTGCGGAAGCTTCAAGCTATTTGGCATTACTCTCCTCCACTAAACCACAAAATGTAAGAGAAGCATGCAAAGATGAATACTAGGTCAAGGCAATTAATGAAGAACCTGAGCAGATCGAAAAGAATAACACTTAGGAGTTGGTTCCTAGACCAAAAGATAAGAATGTCATAGGGACAAAATGGGTCTTCAAAAATAAGTTGAATGAAAATGGGGAAGTAATTAGAAACAAGGCCATACTTGTTTGTAAAGGCTATGCTCAACAAGAAGGAATAGACTTTGAAGAAACTTTTTCTCATGTTGCAAGACTTGAGGCCATCCGAATGTTTCTTGCTCTCTCAAGCTTTCAGAAGTTCAAAGTATTTCAAATGGACGTGAAATCAACCTTTCCGAATGGAGACTTAGAAGAAGAAGTATACATTGAGCAGCCAGATGGTTTCATTCTTGGGAATGATCCAAATCTTGTATGCAGACTGAAAAAAAGCTCTCTATGGCCTTAAACAAGCTCCAAGGGCTTGGTACTACTGTTTGGACAAATATCTTCATCAACAAGGTTTTTCAAAAGGATCAGCAGATAGCAATCTTTATATAAAAATTGAAAATGACAAATTGCTAATACTTGTTGTGT